>JAJOOR010004863.1:0-61950 GCA_036250505.1 Solanum acaule | reverse complement strand
TTTTAGAGGTCTAAAGTGATTGAATCAGTCTTAGTCATTCAAAAGAAGCGAAGGGTTTTTGAGGGGAGTTCAAGAAGAGAAAAGATAAAGGATTCAAGCGTGCGTTCAAGAAAATCATGATTTTGCCAAGATTAAGTGTTCTTCGAGGTATGTAAGCTTTCATAGTGATGGGTTTGTTCAACCTCACGCCAATCATGTGATTTTAATCCATAATTTCGTTCTTGAGGTTGATTTATTTGAATTCTTAAGAAATTTTGAGGTTTTAGCTTCGTTACTTAACAATGGAGTCTTGCTATGTTCTTGAGGTGAGGGGCTTGCGAATGAGTGTTGTTGTTGGCGGCTTTTTTGTGGATTGTCTTTGTTATTGTGTTCGGTTTATGATCTCAAAGGATTTTGAAGGAAATAATTAGATTCTGGACGAGTTAGGCTTTGGAATTGAGAAGAAAAATTCGTCAAAATCTGATCATGAGGGTGGGGTGGCGCGCCACCATTGTGCTAGAATTTTTGCCTAGTAGTTTGGGCCCTGGTGCAGCGCACCACTCAGTGCACCCCAACTACTATCTTAATATTTGGGGTCTAGTGCCCTGCGCCACTCAGTTCAATAGGGACGCCACATCCCCTACCCATCCGTCCATCTTTCCGTGATAGTTTGATCGAATCACACCTATGTTCTTTTCTTGATTTCCACACTTAAAATCTTCATCGATCATTGAGAAACCCTATTTATCCAAATAATAACTCTTGAATTCACATTTGAAATTTGAGAAAAGATTAAGAGTAAAGTTTGAGTAAAGTCTTTGAGTCACTTTGAGAAGCCTTTTACAATATTTTAAAACTTGTTTTCAGACTTCAGTACTTGAGTATGAGGGTGAGGAGAGTCGAGTTTTATTTTTCAAAATGATTATAAGGGAACTCAGTATTCCCAAGATTAAATGTCTTTACATTTAAAGTTAGTGAAAACTTTGATTTCCAAATGAGTTCATGAGGAGTTTTGAGCACCATATCTTTTGAGAGAACCTTTTTGAGTAATAATCTCAAAGTTTGAGGATGAAGAAACGTTTTTAAACATATGAGCATGAGTTATAGTATTGGGAGTGGTATTGAGCACTGATATGGGGACGAGTTCAGACAACTCAAAATCATCATAAACCAAGTATGCCAACATGGGTAAAAGGTCATACTTTTTAGATGATTCCTTATTGATTTTCAACATATCTTAGTGGATCCACTTAGTTTAGAATGTTTTATACTCTGAAAAAGGTATAGGAAAGTTCTGGCAGCATGGGTGAGACATTGTATCATCACATAGCTCATAGTAATGGCTGTCGGTTAGAGAATCTCTCAAATAAGACTAAAAGATTTATTATTGTATTTTTAAATACATTGAGTTACTATCTACTATTTTAATAGCTTTCTTTATAATGCATCTTTATTGCTCCTTTTATATTTAGTTGAGTTGAGTTGAGACGTGGTGAGTATGTTCTTCCCTTTTTACTCAGTTCAAGCTTATGTATGTGGTTTAGAGTTCCCCTTGCATGCTCGTACATTCAATGTACTGACGCCATTTGGCCTACATCTTTTTATAATGTAGATACATGAGTTTTGGGTCATCAACAGGCGCACCATTGATACCAGTTGCAGTTCCAGAGCTGATTTGGTGACCCTACTTGCTTCCGGAGGATTCCCATTTACTTTCAGTTTTGTTAGGATGTCGTGGATCTTGTTCCAACTTCCATCATAGTCATTAGACGCTTCATAGATAGTAGTGTTTTGAGGAGTCTTTTCCATTGCTATTGTTAAATGTTTAAGACTTGAGTTGAACAATTAAGTTTTTGATCATTTCAAAATAATATTAAGTTAAACTAATTTTAGTAATGATGTCTTTATGAGTTGAGTTATATTTGAGGTTCCTTTATTGTGAAAGTGGATCCAGGCCAAGGGTTCTCTTGGGGCCAGCAATGGTTCTCGAATGCCCGTTACGTCCAGGGTGGACACCCGTGGCGTGATAAGTTCATCAGCAAAAAGTTGAGGTTTTCTTCCAAGGGGGATATGGTGTACTTCGTTACGAGGGTTGTTTATGTGTTCCAAATGTGGGCAAGTTGAGGCAATAGATCTTCAAAGAAGCCCATAAATTCGTGATATTCTATTCATCCAGGTGCCACTAAGTTTTGTTGTGATCTAGGGGAGTCTATTAGTGGAACGACATGAAGAGGGACATCGCATATTTTTTGGCTTAGTGTTCTAACTCTCAACATGTTAAAGTAGAATATAAGAGACCAAGAGGTGTGACTCAAGATATTCACATTCCTCCGTAAACGTGGGAGGTGAATAACATGGACTTCATTATGGGTTTATCTCGTACTCGCAGACAACATGACTCTATTTGGGTTATAGTAGACAGATTTACTAAGTCAGCTCACTTCTTGGCTATCAAGACTACAGATTTTGGGGAGTACTATGCCAAACTTTAAATCAATGAGATAGTCAGCTTTCATGGGGTTCCCTTGTCTTTCATCTCAGATAGAGGTCCTCAGTTTATGTCCCATTTATGGAAGTCATTTCAAAAAGGTATTGGTACTCTGGTAAATCTCAGTACAACATTTCATCCACAGATTGATGGTCAGGCAGAGCGTACCATTTAGACCTTGGAGGACATGTTGAGAGCATGCATGATCAATTTCAAGGGTAGTTGGGATGATCACCTACCTCTCATAGAGTTCGCCTATAATAACAACTTCCATTCTAGTATTTAGATAGCCCCTTATGAGGCACTATATGGGCGTAGGTGCAGATCTCTAGTTGGTTGGTTCGAAGTAGGTGAAGCAGCCTTGATTGGGCCAGATTCGGTTCATGAGGCAATGGAGAAATTTCAACTCATCATTGATAGACTATAGACAGCTGAAAGTCATCAAAAGTCTTATGCAAATGTGAGGAAGAGGGACTTAGAGTTTGAAGTCGATGATTGAGTTTTCCTGAAGGTGTCACCTATGAAGAAGGTGATGAGATTTATCAAGATCGTGAAGCTCAGTCCCATTTATGTGGGTCCTTACAAAATCAGGAAAGATAGTTGGTAATGTTGCTTATGAGTTAGAGTTGTAGGAAGAACTAGCAGCGATTTATCCTATCTTTCACATTTCGTTGTTGAAGAAGTGTCTCGGTGATCCAACATCGCTAGTACCATTAAAGAGTATTGATGTGAAGGATAGTGTCACTTATTAAGACAATCTAGTAGAGATTCTTGACTACTAGGTTCGGAGGTTGAGAAATTAGGAAGTCAATTAAGTAACGGCTTTGTGGAGGAGTTAGTCCGTAGAGGGAGCTACTTCGGATGTAGAAGCAGCCATGAGAACCAATTCTCCTCACCTCTTTCATTCGGATTCCATTTCAACTTGAGGAAAGAGTTACTCTCCGGTTTATTAGTTTACACTTGTGTAATTCAGTATCGGTATCTTGTTCTCTCAGTTATCTTTACTTTCCAGCATATTTGCAGGTTCATGAAACTCAATTCTATTAGATATCAACTTCTAACACTCAATTGTTAGGGATTTTAGCTCTATCCTCTAAACTTAGCTTGTTTAGCCTTCATTTGAGGACGGATGATCCTAAGAGGGAGATATTTTAACACCTCAGAAATATACCTAATTTTGAACCAAGAAAATAGGTGAACCACAAAAGTCCACGTGCCCTTACACGGACCATGGAACCCAACACAGTCTGTCATTATGCCTGTGAAAGGAAGCAAGAGACCCCCTGAAGGACTGGGAGGAACGAGGAACTACTAGATGGTCTGTGGAACCCTACTCAGCCCATCAAGTGTGTCGTGGAGACAATCTTGTACAACCCCAACTCACGGTGGCCTACACAGCCAATGGTATTTCACATGGTCCCTGAAGTAGACTGTGAATGGGTTAGTGCAACCTTCATTTTTTGGGTCAACTTCTAATGGTCATCTCTTTTAGCACAAAATTAATTAGGTGACCGATGACCAATCGAATTAAAAACATATTTGAGATTTCTTTCCAACGCCACCAAATTTGCTAAAATCCAAGATCGGAGTAAAAGGTTACACTCATTTTGGTAGAGACTTGTTGGGCATGGCTATAACCACGACCTAATTGACGGGCCGTGGTCCTAATGACGGTCTGTCAGCCCCACTGTGAATGGCACTTCGCCAGTTTTAAGTAATGGTCATTTCAATCATTTCCCCTATGCATTGGGCACTTTAACTACATTATTCAACGACTACATTTTACTCTGGCTAAGCCTAATAATCTAGTCAAACAATACCTAGAACCCTCATTCTCCAAAAATCACCCAACTAAGAGCAAAAAGAAGAAAAAGAGGCAACCAGTTCTTTCAAGAACAGTCAAAAGCATTTTTGGAAGATCAACTCCATCGATTTTGTCACTAGATATGTGTGATTTCACTAGTGGATTCCTTTCACCTAATCAGCCCTAGGGTTTTGAGATTTTAAAGATTTATTATGATTATGGCTCCTTTGATCAAAATAACTTGTTTCTTTATAATTTTGTATAGTTCCATGCATATCACTCAGAACCATAGCTTGTGTAAATTTATCCTATTTCATGAATTATACTTGATTGGCGGATCAATCAGAAAATCATTCTTTAGAATTTGAATGTCATAACTTTCAGTATATTTATGTGTATTCCAAGGTAGCAGGTCAGCATTTTGAGCTACTTCGTAATTTAGTGCATTTTATCTTTTAATTCAGTTAGGAGTAGACTTAGCACCCAGTTGGACTAGGGTTCAGTGTACCCTCACAATCCCAGAACTACGTGCTAACGTAGGTTTTAAAGTCCCCTCTGTTGGGCAATAGTTTTTAGTGATCAGGCCACAATCATGACTTTATACCCCTGGCAAGGTATATTAGGTCCTCTCAATGGGGTGTATACATCGGACTCCACGTTTGGCTCACGTTGTTTAGGTCAATTAATAGTAGCTCCCACAGTCATACTCTTATTGCATTGACCATGTTATCAACATTCACTAAATATTCAATTCAGCATATTAGTTACATGATTAGTACTTGGTCAATGCATTTATCTCAGATTCTCGTTACACTTCAATACAGTCTATTTCCATATTCACTATTATATTGCTTAGTTATATCATTGTTCAGCTTAGTATCTATATCTTGCATGCTCATTACATTCCAAGTACTGATGCATACTTTGCGCTACATCATTTTATAAGGTAGGTTCAAGCACTCAACATATAAATCACATATAGTTCGATTCCCAGTCTAAATTCAGCAGCTTTAGTGATCACTCCTCTACTTTCAATTTTCCGTTTTGTTAGAGTTAGCTTGGGGCAAGTCCAAGCAACTCAACTAAGTTAGAGGCTTTTCAAACATAGTAGTAGATTCAGCTTGAGTCGCTAAGTGGTTCTGTCATTCATCACTTGACTCTTATTATTTTATAGTTACCTTAACTATAGTTTGGTTTTTTTTCCTCTTCAGATATCCATTGATTTAGCTTCCGCATAGTACATGTTTTACTTAGTTATTTTTAGTGTGCTTGATATATTCCATACTCAGGGTTAGCTTGGGGTCACTCATTATCCTCGATCCTGTGTTACATCTAGGGGGTAGCCTCGAGGCGTGATACAATTGAATTATAATCTAAAAGAACCCATCAAGATTGAAGAAAACCCTAACTTTCACTTGAGAATCTGAGATTGAAGAAAACCCATGTGGAGGAAAGGACTCCATAGGTTAATACTAACATACCTTAGTAATCAATTCCCAATAGCTATGGTGAATTGAGAATCTTGAAATGAAACCCTACTTTTTCTTCTTTAACTCTTTATAAGATTTTTGGGGGTGAGGTTGGATGAAAATTTAGGAATTGCATGAATAATTAAGAATAGATAGTTTTAGGAGTTAAATCAATTATATAGGTCTTATAATAGGGGTTATAAAGACATAGTTTACATACCAAACACTTAGGGGAAGGATTAAAATGACCCTAGCTCAAAACTAACGAAGTGACCTTTATGGGAGGCCACACAGACCGTTTTGGTTGCCCTTTTCAGGGTAACCCTTAACGGTCAGCCCACTTCCTCGAAATGGTCAGTGGTATCCTAAACGGACTGTTTAGGGTGTTATGAAGGGTCCCTATCCTATTTTAGGCTCGTGGACGTGCTCATTAGGTCACTTTAACCTTTCTAAAATCCAAGGTGTTACAATATCTCCCCCTCGGGAACATTCGTCCTCCAATGGAACTCCACTAGTATGAAAAAGGGTAGGAGAGAAACTAACAACCTAACATGAATGCCACTTCATCCAAATGCACATTACCAAGGAGGAACATCGACTCTAAAGCTTAAACATATTCAAAATATCATTTCATAAGGCATACATGCAACTCATACGCAAATGCACATAATCATCAAGCAATTAATCTAGCTAAATCGTATCTTCAAACAATAATATTTTTTTCATGAGCCTGCATGTATGAGAAAACATAAGAATGACTAAGACACATGAAACCAAAAGGCGGAGCCATGAGAAGCTTAGTACCTCAAGCTATAGTAGAATGGGAGGGAAATCGATGATGATATCAGGACATCATAGCGGCCTCAACATCCCATTTTCATGACCCTAAATACACCTAGTCATAACATGGCATACAGAACCTTGAGAGACCCTATAAATGCCATTATCACGCATATACAAGAAAATAGAATCTTAAAGAGTTCAAAAGACATTTTCGATTAATAAAGAGTTTGACAAAGGTAGCGGAATTCTAACATAAGTCTCAAAGCCATCAATTACATCATAAGATTCATTGAGACGTAACACAGCTATCACATGAAAAATTAGAAATGAAAATATATGAACGCACTAAAAGAGTTTCGGTCCTCGGAACATGAGGACTCACTAATGTTTGTTCTCTAAAAGGAATCTCTAGCAATGAGTATATGAGGTATGAGTGTCGGACCTTACATTAGTGAAACAATGCAGGCAATATTATACGTTTATGTCACAACCTAAAGTACACCCTCGATGTGACATGGATTATAGGACCTCGAAAGACCCTACACCAGCCACTTAGCGTACATATATAAGATAATAAAAGTTAAAGAGTTCAATAGACAATTTTTATATCATAAGAGTTTGAAAAAATATAGTGAAGTCTAACATAGTCTCAATATCATCTATTACATCAAAGAGTAATTTGGACGTAACCCATACAACACATATAACACTCAGAAAACCAAGACAATAAGCGATAAAGAGTTGGGTCCTCAGAATATGAACACTCACCAATCTTCAAAACTACAAAGTACCAACCAACCGTACTTCATTATTATGGGATACTTCTCAAAATTACCGTACTTCACTATTATGGGAAGTAGTGCTAGCCAACATATAGAATATGTGAGTTATAACATGGAATTTGGTGTCTATCACACACTGAAAAGAGATGTCTTTACTTGCTAAGGTAAGAACCATAAACTTCGCTTCAGTTGATCCACTAGTTATTGCCAATCTAAGACAAACCAATAGTGGCACATAGTTATGACATATAGAGATTGCTACTAGAAACTCGACCTCTACTACGGGAGAGCTTACATCTCAATATCATCTCAGTGATAAGAATAAATCCCACGTAAAAGTCGTTAGTTTTAACACATCTTATTACCCATGGAAGGGCAGATCAAGTAACCAATCCAAGCTACAGTTCATTAGAATAGCTCATAAATTATGATTCAAAGTTTAGTTGAGAAAACCTTTCAACTCTAAGAATCCTTTATGTGAGAAAACCCTTTCACATTCATGTATTGAGTTGTATGTGAAAATCTTTTCACAACAACAACAACAATAACATTGATGCTTTACTTTCAAAGAAACTTAAATCATTTTCATCAATTTCACAAAGAAACATGCATATCTTCATAAATTTATCTTTCATAGTTCAAAATCCACATCATATCATCATAGTATAAAAATCATGGGTCATGCATGGGTTCATGGGGGTTTAACTTAAAAGCATGAAATTACTTTAATTCATGCATAAAAAAGACATAAAAAGATCAATTGGATCAACATTGAAAGTAAACCATGGCAATTAAATAAAACCCTAATATGAATGGGGAATCTAACTTTACAAATTGGGGATTTTCAGAACCCAACGGAGGAAAGAGCTCCATAGATGAAGACTATCATACCTTGGAGTTCAAAGCCCTTCTAGTCCATACTCAGAAACTTCGGTGGTGAGTCCTCATAGTTCGTAGACCTATCTTTATGATTTTAATTTAGTTAGCTCATTATCAATTGTTAGTATTTCTAGAGTTAGCTGGGGACTTGTCCCAACAACTCGTCAATATTAGAGGCTTTCATATATAGAGTCACTATTCCGTTTGTTTGGGTTCTTCCCCTATTCCTGTAAACCCCACTTGTGGATCAGCTGCAGCTAGGGTTCATAACTTTGTTCATATGAATCTGCTAGAGTTTCTGGGGTCAAAGGTTGGTGAAGACCCACAAAACTTCATTGATGAGGTCAAGAAGATTCTTAAGGTAATGCAAGTAACTGGTACTGATAGTGTTGAGCTAGAATCCTACCAACTTAAGGATTTGGCTCATATCTTGTTCAAATAGTAGAAAGATAATAAGGGTACGGATGTAGCTCCTATTACGGGGATTATTTTACTGTAGCATTTCTAGACAGGTTCTTCCCGAGAGATTTGAGGAAGGATAAGGACAATGAGTATATTAACTTGAGGCAGGGTTCGATGTTAGTCCAAGAATACTGTGGAAAGTTCACCAACTCTCTAGGTATACTCCATATCTGGTGGCTAATTCGAGAGCACAAATGAGCAAGTTCTTGTTTGGAGTATCTAATCTTGTAAAGACTGAGTGAAGGAATTCTATGCCATTAGGGGATATAGATATCTCAAGATTAATGACCCATGCTCAGTAGGTTGAGCGAGATAAGCTCAAGGAAATGGCTAAGGACAACAAAAAGGCTAGAATGGGCTAGTTTGAATATTATCAGTAGAGGTTAGGCACTGGAAATCGCTCACAATTTTAGCAAAGGCCTATAACTCCTGCGCCTTCATCAGCTAGTGCTCCATCCCTCAGGTTTCGATAGTATGGTAAGAACCATCCGAGAGAGTCTTTTACTGGCAGAGAGAGGTGTTTTAGGTGTGGTCAGTTTGTTCATAGGTTGAAGGATTGCCCATCGACCAGGCAAGGACAAGGAGGTAACATGGCTTAGTGTACAACTTCGGCAGTGCCATCAGGGTGCCTCATTTGGTACATGTGGTGGTTAGCTCCAGAATAAGTTGTATGTTGTTCAGGCTTGCCAAGATAATGAGGATTATCCTGATGTGGTCAGTGGTACGTTACAAGCCTTCTGTTTAGATGTTTATGCATTGTTAGATCCAGGGCTACACTTTCTTTTGTAAGTCCCTATATAGAAGTAATCTTTGGTGTCAGTCCAGAAACTCTCTCAAAACCGTTCTTAGTATCTACTCTAGTTGGTGACCAAGTTATAGCTAGATGGGTATACAGAAATTACCATGTCACAATTTCCCAGAAGGTCACCTTAGTAGACCTTGTACAGTTATAAATGGCAGATTTTGATATCATTCTAGGCATGGATTGGTTACATTCATGTTATGCCTTAATTGATTGTAGAACTAGGATCGTTTGTTTTAGTCTCTAAGTGAACTAGTCTTAGAGTGGACGGGTAGTAATTCAGTGCCTATAGGTCGATTTATCTCTTACCTTAAGGCCAATAAAATGATTTCCAAAGGGTATATATATCATCTTGTTTGGGTTAATGATTAAAATTCCAAAACCCTAACTCTTTAGTCAGTCCCTGTCGTAATGAGTTTTTATAAGTATTCGAGAAGATCTTCCCGGAGTACTAGCCAAAAGGAAAATCGACTTCAAAATAGATCTCCTTCCAGATACCCAGCCTATTTCAATTCCTTCTTACAGAATGGTTATAGACGAGCTTAAGGATTTGAAAGAACACTTGAAATACTTTCTCGATAAGGGCTTCATCATACACAATATATCTCCATGGGGTGCTCCAGTGTTGTTCGTGAAAAAGAAAGACAATTATCTCAAAATGTGCATTGACTATTGTTAGTTTAACAATGTCAAAATCAAGAATAAGTATCCCATCCCCGGGATTAATGACATGTTTGACAAAATTTAGGGTGCTAGATGCTTCTTAAGATAGACCTCAAATCTGGCTATCATCAACTCAAAGTCAGAGATAGTAACATCCCAAAGACAATCTTTAAGACTTGGTATGGTCACTGTGAATTTGTAGTTATGTCTTTAGGACTAACAAATGCTCCTGCAACTTTCATGGACTTAATGAACAGAGTGTTAAAACAATATTTTGACCTGTTCATTATTGTCTTTATTCATGATATCCTCATTTATTCTAGAAGTGAGGAAGACAATGTGACTCATTTGAGATTTGTTCTGCGAACCCTCAAAGACCGCCATCTATTCTCTAAGTTCAGCAAACTGAGTTTTGGTTACATTCGGTCATGTTCCTTGGTCATGTGGTACCAAGTGAATGGATCTGAGTCGATTCTAAAAAAATTAAGGTAGTAGAGCACTGGCCTAGGCCCACCTCTCCGATTGATATCAGGAGTTTCTTGGTTTTGGCTAGTTATTACAAGAGGTTTGTTGAAGGAGTTTCATCCATAAATTTCCCATTGATGAAGTAACTCAGAAAAAGGTGAAGTTTCGATGGTCAGATGAGTATGTGAAAAGCTTCTTAGAACCAAAGATCAGGTTGACTATAGCTCCCATATTGACTATTTAAGATGGTTTAGACGGTTATGTGGTTTATTGTGATGCATCCAAGGTTGGCTTGGGTTGTGTATTGATGCAGCATGGTAAGGTCATAACATATGCTTCTCGACAACTTAAGTTTCATGAGAAGAACTACCCGACTCATCACCTTGAGTTTGAAGCCATTGTGTGGATGTATTTAGAGATCATAACAGCCTTCAGTATGTGTCCACCTAGAAAGATTGAATCTTCCTCAGAGGAGATGGCTTAAATTCTGCAAAGTCTATGATATGAATGTGTTCTACCATCCGGGTAAGGCCAATATAGTAGCTAACGCCCTCAACAGACTATCCATGGGAAGTGTGGCACATGTTGAGGAAGAGAAGAAAGAATTAGCGAAAGATGTTCACCGGCTTGTTCGCTTAGGAGTTTGTCTTATGGACACATCAAATAGTGGTGTGATAGTTAAGAATGGGTCTGAATCTTCATTGGTAACAGAGTTTAAGGAAAAACATGATGGTGATCATATATTACTTCAATTGAAAGATGCAGTTTATCAGCAGAGAGTTGAGGTTTTCTCCTAAATGAGAGATTGTGTGCTTCTCCCAAAGGAGAGATTGTGTGCTTCATTAACAGGGTCGCTTATGCTTTGCGAATGTGGGTGAGTTGAGTAAGCATATCCTTAAAGAAGCCCATAGTTCTAGATATTCTATTCATCCAGGTGCCACTAAGATGTACCGTGATCTACAAGAAGTCTTTTGGTGGAATGACATGAAGAAAGGCATTGCAGATTTTGTGGCTAAGTGTCCTAACGGTCAAAATGTTAAAGTACAGCATCAGAAAGTAGGAGTTCTTTAGGATCCTCAACTAAAGAGCTATCACTACTCATGGGATAAGATTCACTTGCCATTGTTGTGCACATGGGATTAGTTTCAACCATGTTGGCGCGCTCTAAGATCTCATAGATATACTTTTGTTGGTTTAAGAAAATTCCAGAAGGTGAGCGAATAACTTGAAAACCCAAGAAGAAATTCATATCACCAAGATCTTTAATAGAAAAACTATTAGAAACACACCTAATAAAATCATCCACCGACCTTTGATAATTACCCGTGATAGTTAGATTATCAACATAGACAATGAGATAGAGCATAACTCCATATTAAGAATATATAAACAAGCAGTGATCTCACTGAAAGTGGAAAAATCCATATGAAATAAGATAGGATTTAAGTTCCTCAAACCATGCTCGCGGAGCTTGTTTAAGCCCATAAATTGCTTTGTTAAGCCGAAAAACATGATTGGGATATGTCAGATTCAAGAACCCAGGAGGTTGAGACACATAAACTTCTTTAGTTAGAGTACCATGCAAGAATGCGTTGTTAACATCTAATTGATGAAGTGTCTAGTCAAGCGTGGTAGCCAATGGGAGAATAACATGCACTATGGTATGCTTTGCTACTGGAGAATATGTTTCACCATAATCAATACCTGGACACGGCAAGAAACCTTTAGAAATAAGTCAGACTTTATAGAGGCTAATAATTCCATCTGAGTTTTATTTAACTCGAAAAACTCACTTAGACCCTACGCGTTTAGCTTAAGGATCTGCTAGTACTAGAGACCATGTGTGTTGACTCTTAAGAGCTGATAACTCCTCATTCATGGTAGCACACGCATTTAGGATCTTTCAATGCTTGGCTGACACTCATAGTCTCAATAAGTTAGGGTATTGAATTGAAAGAAATAAAGGATCCGGTAGGCTTTGGTTAGCTATGAGAATTGGAGGAAGTGACTTGCAATTTAGAAGGTTGTGCAATAGGGGATGATTTAGCTTTAGGAGATAAATTAGCACTGATGAGACAAAGCGTTTAAATTGGCTTACTAAAATTGTTTTTTGAATGGGTTACCATGGAATGATTTGTTATAGGGGCAGGAGGAGGAATAAAGGAAGTGGAATGGGTTGGTAGTGATACTGAGGATTAGGAAGTAGAGTAAGCAGATGATGTGGAAAAAGACATATCTGGGAAAGATGTGATGGATTTCTCAGGCTCATCTGATGAAGAAGATTGTTGTTGGCCTCCTCATGAGAGCTACTTCCTGAATCTGATGTTGCGGATATAACATGAGAGGAGTTACCGGATGGACCAGATTTACAAGGAATAATGTGATGAGAGGGAGCCCTTATGTTAACAGTGTTAGACATAAGTAGCCGTACGACACTCTTTTACTACCAAGTTGGACACACCCGAAACGAACTTGCTCATTCTTGCCCTAGAGTCGGCAAATATAGAAAGAGAATACTTAGACAATTGAGTGAACTTCAACACATATTCTTTCACACTCATGCTTCCTTATCAGAGATTCATAAACTCAAGTACTTTCGCCTCCCTCATCTCAAGAGGAAAGAACCTATCAAGAAAAGCGGACTTAAACCTTTCCCATTCGAGGGGACTCGCATCTACCGGTCTTCCTTCTTTCCATTGGTTGAACCAAATTTGAGCAACCCCCTTAAGTTGATAAGCGAACAATACCTCCTTCTCTACCGAAGTCACTCCTATGATAGCCAACACCTTATAGACCTCATCAATGAACTCTTGAGGATCTTCCTGAACCTTAGAACCATAGAGTACCGGAGGATTCATCCTTGTGAAGTCCCTCACTCTAGATGTCATCGTACCCACATTTGGGTTCACGGGGTTAATGATGTGAGGCTAAAAATACATAGTTTTAATCATTATTTCCTCACATTTATTATTTATATTTTTCTTTTTTAAGCATAAATTTTATGTATTGTGTTAAATAGTATATTTTATTTGTAGGATTAAATTGGTGGAAAAACGAAGAAGTTTGGAGCTAAAACGAATTTAAAATGGAAGATTGAAAAAGGAAATCAAGCAGACAGCCTAATGGATTAAATTTATTAAAATAATATATTCCTATATATGGTGCAAAGTTGAACGCCAATTCAATTTGAATTAGGCTTGCTGCTGCCACGTGTCAGCTGACCAACGCCTCTCTGCCACCAACAATTTGGAGAAATCACGCGTGCGTACAGTGCAAATCCAATTTAATTTGGTTTTGTTTTCCTAATTTGTCTTGAACTTAATTATTTTATTTAGGGTTTCTATGTCTATAAATAGGACATGAAAAATTATTCTTTACAAAAGCCAAGAACCAAGATACAAGACACAAGACACAATATAAATTTTCTTTTAGCTTAGGAACTTTGGAAGAGCCGCTATGGAGGCCGGAGAATTGTGGTTTATTCTTTCTTCTCTTATATTATTTATTTGTATTCGTGATTAATAAAAGATAGTTTAGCTATTGTTCTTAACTTTTTATGATTAACACAAGCATATTTATTTTATTCTTGATAACGTTCAAATTTACTTCTTGAAAAGAAATATAAACGATCATATGCAATATATTTACCCAACTATGAGTCGGGGTTGATCCCACAGTGAATATGGAAGAATATTCTCAATAGCAAATATTTAACTCGATAGTCATTATATAAAAATAGGGAGATTTAAATTGAAATAAAATAAAAACAATAAAAAGATAGCTTTGAACTAAGTATTTATTTATATTCAGATTATTAAAAGCAACTAGGAATGTGTTTCCCATAAGCTCATAATGTGGTAATCCTAATAATAGTAATCATTTTCTAGTGTATTACATGCAAAGTGATAAGTTAGGTATCTCTAATTCCTTGTTCCGGCAACTAGAGAATTTCACCCCGCACCTTGGTCCAGCTACGTGTGTATAATTTACTAACCCTTACCTTTACCTCATATTAGACATCACGTCAATGTTTGGCTTAGTTATTACTTCGCAACAATCGACACTAGACTATTATATAGTATCACACTAAATCTATGTTGATAATTCTTTTCTTGTTGATTACCTCCTTGGTCCAGCAAGTAGCAACAAGGTGAGTTCTAACGTTGCGCACCGTTAAAAAGACTTCTAGACAAAAGAATTATCAATGCATGCTTCAACACTATTCAAGAATTACTTAGTTATTATTCATATTTTGTTAATCGCTTGTGGTTCCCACAACCCTAGTTATGAAAGTTAGTTACTCAGTATCTAAAAAACACAATCAAAATTTATTAAAATAAATATGCTTGTGTTAATCATAAAAAGATAAGAACAATAGCTAAACTAGTTACTTTTAATAATTTGAATATAAACTAAACCTTAGTTCAAAGCTATCTTTTTATTGTTTTATTTTATTTCAACTTAAATCCCCCCATTTTTATATAACGACTATCGAGTTAAATATTTGCTATTGACAATATTCTTCCATATTCTCTATGGGATCGACCCCGACTAATAGTTGGGTAAATATATTGCATATGATCATTTGTATTTCTTTTCAAGAAGTATATTTGAACGTTATCAAGAATGGCGCCGCGACCGACGAGTTCACAACCTCCTTATTGGCTTGGGCTATCAGGGCTTGAGCCAACATTTGAAAAGTTGTCCTAAACTCCGTATTAGTCACTTGGTCGGCCAAAGGGTCAACCGGAGCTTAAGGAGCTTGAGGAGTAGCTCCTTGGTTAATCACTTCTCCCTCGGTCCTTGTTGCAAAAGCCCTTCTAGTAGTCATATCATGTAGACCATCGGGTAATGATTAGGAGAAAGACCTTATTGAGTTAAACTCTATCGCACGACTTAGAGAAATGAAGTGAAGTTTCCTAAGCATCTAATAGCTTCTCATTCATAAATGTGGCGCGCTACACACTTATGAACAAGACTCTACTAGACGTGGTTTCGAGACATCCTAGAACCATTCTAAACCTTGTGCTCTGATTATCGAGTTTTGCACGACCCAGGGGTATACCCTAGACGTAACAAGGCATACAAGACCCCGAGAGTCCTCATATAAGCCACTTAGCTTTCATAACATAAGATAATAAAAATGAGCGGAAATTTAAACATTTTTCAATCATTATCAATGTTTTATATCAAAAGCAGAAATCTATTATATTTTTTCTCAAACCATATAAAATATGAATATCTTGGTACACAACCCATACAATAATGTTCAAAACATAAAATGAAAGAACATTAGAGAAATGGTGGTCAAATCCTCGGATGCTAAGAGGACTCACCAATCTTCAAGTCTTGCTCTACTAAGATCCTAGCCACGGGGATGAGAGTCGAGATCAACGGACCCTACATTTGGATAATAAATATAGGCATGAGTATGCATTAGTACAAACATGTACTAAATATGATAGCTAGCATACACATCAACATAGACGTAAGAGATAACAACACAAGTCATAAGCATAATCAATGCACATAAATCATCATAACATAGAAGGAATACTTCTTAAAGTAACCTCAACTTATCCTTAGTCAAGACTTGGGTCATCAACCTCTATTCATGCATATCATGGAAGGGAACTCAAGCAACAATCCACACTCATCATACATCATAACATAGTCTAGCTTATCTTGTATAGACATAGGGAATCGCCTCTTTCCTTACTTTAAAGGAACATGGGTATTCACCTCTAGTCCTTCTTAACATATGGATCGTGGCTACTCGCCTCTTGTCCAACTGAACATATGGATCATGGGTATTCGTCTCTTGTCCAACAACATGTGACATAGGTATTCGCCTCTTGTCATTCTATAAGGATCATAGGTACTCGCCTCTTGACCAACATACATATCTTAAGAACATGAAGAGTCGCCTCTTGTTAAATATTCAAGGAATAATGGTAATTTCCTCTTTATTCTACTTCATGGAATAAAGGTAATCGCCTCATATCCAGCTCATTTGGAGGTCATGGGTAATCACCTCTAGCCTCATCAATATCTTAGTCATTAGCATTAGATTCATTTTAGGTGAGCAATCCTTTCAACCTAGAATCATTCAAGGTGAGAAAACCTTTCACATGCATAACATAAGCAATTCATGTGGGAACTATCCCTTCCACAACAATTACATCTATAGTCAACAATTGACAGTATAAGCTTTACTCTCAAAGCACTATATCTCATAGTCATTATATATGCTCAATCTCAAGTAATTCAATATCGTAATCATATCATAAGCTTCGATCTCAAAGAAATCTTAATCATGATTCATTATATAGGCTTCAATTCTAATGTATCTCATTAATCCTAGATTGAATACATCTAAACCCACGAATTCTCCTTTCATGGCATAAAGCCCATTTACATCAATTTCATCTTTATAGACATGGGTTAGGCATAGGTACATGTAAATTCATCTTAAAAACATGTAATCCTATAAATTAAATCATAAAAAAATCATTATCCACTCAAGTGGATCAATATTCATCAATACCCACAATATTGGAAGAAAACCCTAACTCAAATTGAGGAATTTCATCTTCTCAATTGGGGATTCTTAGGGACTCCATGGATGAAAATCCATCATACCTTGATTACAAAGCCCACAAATGCTTGAGGAATGGAGACTTGACCTTGATCGTAGCTCCAACACTTTCTTCTTCTTCAAGTTCTAGAGAGAGAAATATTTGAGAGAGGAACTTGGGATTTCTTTTAGGGGTTTTGGAAATAATGACTTGAATGGATGTGTTTTGGGGTTGAAATGACTTATATAGGGGTCCTAGTCTTAGGGAAAATGACCTAGCTTTAATCTAACTAATACCGGAAAGAGCCATTTAACTCTCTACTTAACAGTGCACTACCCATCTCCACGAGGGGATCCACGAGCCATGGTCTCCGTCATGTTCTTGGACCAGTAGCTTGGAAGCCACTCCTTGCACCACTAAGAACTAAGTCACCTTCATGACATCTCCCACGGCTCATCAAGGCGTTCACGAGCCGTCTAGTGGCTCGTGGAGAGGGTCCTACTTTGGGAAGCCTTGGGGTAGCTACTACCTCACCATCACGAATGGCACCACGATCCGTGGTGACCACCACAAGCTGTCTTGGCTCTCGTAGGAGGTGGATAGGCTTGGTTGTCTACTGCCTAAGGTCTACGGGAACCACCACGACTCGTGGTTCCCTTCATGACTCAAGGGGACTTCCATGGAGGGTGCCAAGGCTAAATCTTTGGTTTGCAGCCTCTTCCTTGGACCCTTGCTTAGGCTACTAAGTTTAGTGGTGTTACAAATCCATTAAACAACTTAAGCACAACCCCCAACTTCAAATACCATCATCCCAGGTGTGGGAAATTGACCCTTGTTCATATTTGTTTTTATGATGGCTTGATTATGTGTTGTAAAGCTAATTAAAGCTATGCTACAAGGCTTTGACCATTTCTCTGAAGTCTCTGGACTTAAAGCAAACTTGGAGAAAAGTTCACTGTACATGGTTGTTACTTCACTTGAATTCAGAGATCATATACTTGAGAAGATGCAATTAACTTTTGTTTCAATACCATACAAGTACCTGGGAGTTCCCTTGTCTACCAGAAAGTCACTATTCAACAGTGCATGCCCCTTATGGAGAAAATGATATAAAAAATTAGGTGTTGGTCAATTGATCCAAAGTGTTTTGTTTAAAAGGTAAACATATTCTGCACAAGTCCTTCCTTTCACCAAAGAAAGTCATCAAGCTGGTGACCAATTCGTGCAGAACATTCTTACGGACTGGCAACCATGAAAGCTCAAGAAAAGCACTCATAGTCTGGGATAAAGTGTGCATGCCGCAATTAGCTGGAGGGTTAAGTATCATTGAGTTTTACTTGTGGAACAAAAGAAGCTTGATCCAATGGATACACAGTTCCTATATAAAATAGAAGGCACTTGATTCAATTGTGACACCCAAGCAACTGTTCTGGCTGATAAGCAAGAATTGTGATGCCATAAAGTGGTTCCCTAATCAAAATGCAAGCAATTCTCTACACCATTGTTGTGCCAATGGTAAGTTTAGCATTAAGATAGCATACAAGTCCTTCATGCCTCAATATACTAAAGTTTACTTGAAGAATATAGTCTTGGGATCTTATTTGATACCCAAACATCAATGTTTTTACATGTGTAGACACGTAATTTTTTACCAAACTTAAATTTTACACCATTATTAGTGGTTAAATATTTCTTTTTATCTAAATTGGATATTTTATTTTTCTATCTTATTTTGTTAAGTTTATTTTACAAATTTGAAAACTAAAAAGGAAAAAAGTCGCATTATTAATGTAAGTTTTGTTTTAAAGAAAAGAATGTTTACAAAATATAAGTTTTTATTAATTTTAGTTTAATAAATAATTTAGTATTTATTAATTATAATTTATTATTATCTATTTAATTTTTGTTTTAAAAAATAGGTAAATAATATTATTATATTATATTATAAAAACTAATAACTTAAATTAACTAACTACTCCATTTCCCATCCGCACTTTCCACAACACCTCCCCCCATTTGCTGCACTCAATACACACGTACATCCACAACCACTTCATGACCCACCTACACCATATCTATACCTATATCTATAATACACAAGCAGCAATACACACATGCGTTTAACACACAGGCACAAGACACAACAAAAGAAAAGAAGAGACAAATCAACAAAATATATACTCACACACAAAAAACGTACATAGGAGTGGAAGGAAAAAAATACATCATTTTGCACACTACCAAAAAACCCACATTCACACAGAAAGAAAAGAAAAAGTAAAGATTTGCACACTTAAAGGAAAAAAAATCCCCTCACTTATGCTAAAACAGTTTTCTTCCTTCTAGCAACATACCAAATACAAAACACACGAACAAGCCCAACACCACACACACAAAAAAGAGTTGTGAGTGTTCTAATAGAGTTTCAGTTAAGATCTTATGGTACTTATTTTGAGGTACAATTTTACTTTATCTCTGTAATTTGTTTGTGGAATTTGATGTAATTATGTGATTAGTTTTCTTAAATTTTTGCTTCATTCATAATTTGATTGAAATGAATATTGGGTTGAGTGTTATATATTTATTTAATACATGATGATAGCTTTAATTGGTATTTGTTGAATTTTATTCGTTAGCCGTTATTTCTTAAAATGAATGAGCCGTGGTGGTGTTTTTCACTTAACTTACATACCAATAATGATAAAGTAGGTATTATTAGACTAAAAAATTATTGTCGTTTTTATTTTATCAAACAAAAAAAAGAGATTTATTTTAGCAATTCGACATTGTTTTTGTTGGATTAATAAGAAATTGCAATATGTGCATGCTTAATTTGGACATTAACTTTAAGAGTAAATAAATTAAAAAGATATAAAAATGATCCAATTTTATATTGTATCTTAGAAGTTAAGATTTACTTGATTTTTTGTCATAAGGAATAAATATTTTCTTTTAATATTAGTTCGAACACTTAAGCGCGTTAAAAATATTTGTTTCAATTAAGAATGTGGTTACACATCTTCTTTGAGACATTAAAATAAACTCAAGGATGCGGTGACACACCTTATTCATTAATATAATTAATTTTTATTAATTTAAAGTAGAGACTTATAAAAAACAAGGTAATTAAATGTGATGCAAAGAAGACAGTTATGTCACTAATCGTGAAGACCAAGAATGCGGTTACGTATCTAGGTCGAGATCAAATAAAATAAATATAAGCAAATCATGGTGTGCAATAATATATCAAAATAATAATAATTTATGTTAAGTATAAGTCAATAAAAGCGACCGCACTAGAAACACGGGACTCGAGGGATGCCTAATACCTTCCACTCGATCAATAGAATTCTATACCTGGATTTCTAGTTCACAGACCAAATAAAGAGTCATTTAGTTTTGATTAGTAATTAAAAGAAAAGGTAACTTGGAACACCATAACTTAATTTCAAGTGTTGACTCTGAAAAAATATTAATAATCTCTAATCAATACCGTCACTGAAATTGGAAAAAAACTTTCGCCGATCGAAAAAGGATTGTGACATCTTTGGCGACTCCGCTGGGAAAATAATCAAAATTTGAGCTTTATTATATTGGCTTTTACTTGATTTTTTTAAAATTATTTTTTCAGATATATTGTGTATAATGGCCTAATGTGCTAGTTTCTGCTCATTTATCGCTTTTATATTGTTGAATTATATTAAATTATTTTCTCTTACTCAATCACTATAAGTCTCTAGTAATTACCTCACACATATTCACATGAATGTTGTTATGCATCCTACAATCTATTATGATAAAGCTAGAGTGTTTTGGCACCTGGTGAAGGATTATTAGTAGCATATATTAGGTGGGGTTGGACCAAAAATGAAGTCGGAATAGCGCTGCTACTAGTAAGTTGCCCCTCCCTAGCTCGAGTTGTCCACTTGGGTAAGCCAGTCTAGATACCTATTTTATTCAGGTTTGAACTTAGTAAAACTAGAACATAGGTAGGGTTATCCCTAGAAGACTCCGCTTATTTGCATCATTTGCATGTGACTTAGTGCACCATTTGCATGTGATTTAGTGAGTCTCAAAATAAGAGTTGGGTCTGCCTAGGACAAGTATCCCTCTCTTACTTGACCACTTAGTTCATTTTGTGTGCTACATGAAAATGCATTTATTTATAAAGTCTCTATAAGTTGACTCATTTTAGTGTGATTAATGTAATGAAAAAAAAGGTATAATTTGATCTTATAAAAATTTAAAAAAAAAGGAGAAAACATGAAAATATTTCATCTTTTAGAAGCTATTATACATTTCTTAAAAATAAAATAACTAACTTTGCATTACTTAATGAAAAAAATAATAATTTTTTTGTTTTAGATTTTTTTTTCGTATAGCTTATAAAAATAAAATTCAAAATATTTTACTTTTATACAAAAAATTGCATTTATCAAAAAAAAGTTTTAGTGCTATCAAGAATAAGGAATTGCCAGCAAGGTCTTCTTCCTTATTATACGCCCGTGCAAGAGATTCTATTTAGTGTAAGGTGCAAGGCGAAAGTATAAATGAAATAGAACTCCCTGTCTCATTCCCGGCTAACCGTGAACAGAGTGAAGGGTGGGCCAAGAGCTTTTTATAAGGGGTCTTTTTTCAACAATATTCCCAGAAATCTCGCATTGAGCGTAGCTGATATGCGGCTACGACTAGCCGATCATATCATTCCATAAAAAAAATCTATATGTATAGAGAGATCCCCTAGATATACAAATAGAATAGATGTTCATAGATAGACAGACATTCCATGGATTCTTAGTTTTTGGGCTAAAAAAGCTCGTCGATCCAAATGAATCATTCTTCCGGTCTCTCTTCGCTCCCCACCCTGAAACTGACCCACGACACAACGCCCATTCGCTTCGCGCGCGGGAAGGCAACGAAGTTCAGTTCATGAGACCGCAGCGCAGCGGAGTGGAGCAGCCATGACACTTCCTTACTGGATCTCGCTGGTGGTCACCTAAACTGTAGGTAGGCGGCGGATGTGTGACGTTTGAAGTTGTCATTCTCAAAACCAATTCACTTGAGTGAGACAAAGGAGAGTGGAATTTCGTATGTAGGGGTGAAATCCGGAGATCTACGAAGGAACGCCAAAAGCGAAGGCAGCTCTCTGGGTCCCTACCGACGCTGAGGTGCTAAAGCATGGGGAGCGAACAGGATTAAATACCCTGGTAGTCCATGCCTTAAACGATGAGTGTTCGCCCTTGGTCTATGCGGATTAGGGGCCCCGTTGTTGATTGGAAGTTGGAAACTGATAGGGCACGGGGTTATGGTCTTGTTACTTTATGTTTCGGAGTCAATTGATCCCTTGATCAAGTCCTAACTAGAAATATCTTAAGAGAAGAAGAGAAATCATTTGGATTCGAGGCGAAGCCCCTCTCCTTAGAGTCAAGTGGCTTTCAAGCCCTCTCCGCCGTTACGGAGTTCTTCTGCTCTAATCTCTGAAATAGAAGGTCAGCTAACTGAGGAGTTAGTATTGATTCATGCAAAGATGCTCCGGTTAGTACGCTCAGATGCAAAGAGATGGACTTAGACCTGCACAGAAAACGATCGACCCCGAAGCAAGATATGGTGGGTGCCAGCAACTTTCACTTGTTAGGAGTAGGGGCTGAAAAGAGCTCTTTGTATAGGTTGGGTTTTTTGGGATTTGATGCTCCTTTGATCATGTATTAGTTATAGCCAACCTCTTTTTGTCCTCCTATCCGATAAGCATGTGCTTCCCGTGCTGATCCCGCCCTTAGACTGGAATACAAAGCTTGCCAATCGAGATTGCCTCGGCTTCTTAGGCACATGAGGAACCGGCCTAACATTTTTTCAATCGAAATCCCAATCAAAAACAAGTTCTACCAAGCCCAGGATCTAAAAGAGAGGATTCACTTTCCTAAATTCCAAGTGATGAGGTATGTGACCTATGTTAGGTCCATAAGATACCACAGCCTTTGGTGTTCTATGATTCACCTCCGAATAATGAGTAGGTAGTATCTTAAAGTGTTTTTTTCTTACTGTTCAATCTGAACAAACTACACACACCTGATTCTTATCTCAATGAGATACGTAGGCAACCCTTCTCGGGTTCGGTGATCCTTATTCAAACAAAAATATATAACCTTTATCCAAATTAGATGAAAATTTTTGTTCTTTATTCAAAAGTTTCAAAAACAAAATATTTCTTTCTTATCTCAAAGTTCTAAAAAAAAGTATTATTGTTTTTAGTCAAAAAAATTGCTAAGGTCTTATTCATGTACTCAAGCATGTTACACACACAATCCCAAACAAATTTGATCAATGCATTATCAAATCATGTTTTAAATACTAAATAAATAAGCAAATTATAATAAAGAAATGGATATAGTTGAGCAAGTCAGGATTAAACATTAGTTTCTCTAAGCTAATTCTATAAATAAAAAGACATGTGTATGCATAATGTGCAACATTATAACTGAAGAATGTCTAACCTTAACAAGATTTATTGTCAATACACACAGTTAACTTAAAGGTGGTTGGTTTGTGGTTAGACTGACATCTCATCCATACTATACAAGGTCAAAGGGAAAAGAGAAAATGACCTGCAAAGACGAAACATAGTCAGATAATGATGAGGTCCAAAATAAGATGACGTCACAAGAATCAGTGTCACTAGAAGAAGTTAGGGTGTTAAGACAACAAATGGCGGAAATGTACGAAGTTTGGATGAATGGACAAGCTCCACCATCTTCAATTCGTGACTATCTAAATACGAGTATGTCATCCTCTATCCAAGTGTCAAAAATTGATCTTATTTATCCACGTATATTTGGTTCATATGCTAACACCTCCAATGTTACTGGAACTTCCACAGTGCGCCCTTTGAGTACGCCTATGATGAGTAATCCACTCTTCATGCCAATTGGACCGACTAATACAGTGCCACAACCTAGAATGGAGAAAAAATCCAACAATGATCCTCCACCCAAAGTTCAATATGATCAAGATTATACTTCTTAATGGACTTTAAAATTTCCAGGCTCTTACACTCACATTCATCAGTATAGTTCCCTTGTTGAAGTTGAAAAAGTTGTTAAGAACAAGGAACATGAAGAAATGTCTAGAAAAATAAAGAGTTTAGAACAGAGTGTAAGAGATATGCAAGGATTGGGAGGTCACAGAAGTGTTTCATTCAATGATTTGTGCATGTTCCCCACGTTCATCTACCCATTGGTTTTAAAACTCCAAAGTTCGAGAAATATGATGGACATGGAGAACTTGTAGCTTATTTAAAGAGATATTCTAATCAACTGAGAGGGGCTGGAAGCAAAGAAGAATTGTTTATGGCTTATTTTTGAGAAAGTTTGATGGGAATTGCCTCAGAATGGTTCATAGATCAAGATATTTCTAACTAGCATACATGGGATCATTTGGCTCGATGTTGTGTTCAATAATTTCAATATAATATTGGCATAGTTCCTGATCGTACTTCACTTGCCAACATGTGGAAAAAGACCACCAAAAATTTCCGTGAATATGCTATTAGGTGGAGGGAGCAAGCTGCTAGGGTTAAGCCATCAATGAAAGAGTCTGAAATGATTGATGTTTTCCTCCAAGCGCAAAAACCAGACTACTTTCATTATTTACTTTCCGTTGTTGGCAAAACATTCGCCCAAGTTCTTAATATTGGTGAAATAGTGGAAAATGACAACAAGTTTGGAAAAATTGTAAGTCAGGCTGCCTTGTAAGCCACAACACAGGTGATTAAAAATGGACTAGGAAATCTTGGGGGAAATAAAATATAGGAAGATGTAGCGAATGCTGTGTCAAACACACAAAAAAGTCCAAGGGGTCCACTTTATGAATATGCACTACCTTCATTCCATCACTATCTCCCAATGCAAGAAACACAATACTCTATTGTCCCACATTAATATGCAGTCTATGGTACACAACCATATGCATATCCACCTAACTATCCTCAATGGCGAGCACCAACACATCAAAATGTTAGTCTTTCTTCTCAAAATTTTCGAGCACCTTATAATCCCTGTCCAAGACAGGAATTTGAAGAAGTTCAAAGACCTATCAACAATTTCACACTAATTGGACAGTCTTACACAATTTTATTTGAGAAATTGAACTGTTTGAATATGATAGAGCTCATTCCTCAAAATTATGCAGATCCACATTCAAAAGGTTTCAATCCTGTAGCACGATGTGCATACCATTCCTATGACTCAGGGCACAATACTGAAGAATGTCAAACTTTGAAAAGTGAGGTGGAAAAGATGATCCAAGCAAAGATGATTGTGGTCCAAAATGATAACCCCCAAATGTTACTCACAATCCTCTACCAGCACCTAATGATGTACATTTCATTGAGGTGTTAGATGATGACAATTCTCTCAATTCTAAAGAAAGGACAATTGAAATTGGTGGAGCTTTCATGAAGGCTAAAGTGCAAAGTAATGGCTAAAAAGTCAATCTTGGTGATTGGGAGACACTCTACTTTTCTCTAGAAAAGAGTGTATGGATAGTTTATTTTGTCATCATTTCTGCTATGCAATTCATTTTTTTATTTTATTTTAGTAAGTCAGACCCTTCTATCATCTCTCTTAAGTGTCTGCTTGTTGAGTCTTGTCGTAGTTTGGGTTATTATAGAGTTGCAACATAAAATTTAATTTGTTGTCTTGTCATCAAGTCTCTGTTTTCTTAATATAATCTTTGTTTTGTGTCACTTTGATCCGTTCTATTTGGCTTTCCATATACACATCTCTTTTCGATTCAGTTTTGGTGACGTGATATGCAAAAGGATTTGGTCAGATCTTAAGATTATATCTAGTCATGGAATGAATAGACTAAAGAAGTAAAAAAAAAAAAAGACATTCGAGGAAATGAATAAAGGTCTTAAACACTTTAATACGTCCTTTAGTATGGAAAATGGTTAAAAGAATAAGTTTCATTTAAATTGACACATGCCATTTATTGTCGAGAAGATATTACTTAAATGAAGATTTCAAACTACAAACATGGAGCAAATATGATAAACATATCCATCAATACGTACGTTGCAAAGAGATGTTGTATGATTTTCGCTTCACATCTTAAAGGGCATGCTTGTATTTGACATTTTTTTATAATTGATATGACGAATACATTTCATTCTACTATCCAAACACCGTATAATCCTTTGCTACCCCTTTTGAATCCTAATTCTATTTCTTTCATACCCCTCTTATGGAATCGAAATATAGTAAAAAAAAAGAAAAATCACAAATTCAAAAAGAAAAAAAAAGTCACAAAAAAAAGAGTCAAGAAAAGAAAAAGAGTCCAAAAAAAAGTTGAAAAAAATCAATAACAACAATAGAACAAGTTTCTTGAACTACGTTCGACCTGATTCTTGCTTTGACAAGATACGTAGGCAGCCTTATTTTGAGGTTCAGTCCAAACAAGAAAAAGTTTAGAAAGTCTTCATCAAAAATTGGGGCAAAAATAATAATAATATTAATAATAATAATAATAATAATAATAATTATTATTATTATTATTATTATTATTATTATTATTATTTTATTTTATTTTATTTTTGCAAAAAAGAGTCGATTCCAAAAGTTTAAGTCTTAACCCTGTTATGCAGTATCTTTGAGCTTTCATGTCGATCTTTCTTTGTAACCCTATCCAAAAGCCACATTACAATCCAAATAAAGACCTTCTAATCAATTTTTAACAATGACAAGTCAAGCAAGCTTTCAGTGTTGATTATATACGGAAAAATATCATGCCACTTGCATAAGGAGGGAAAAATGAGGGAATCTTGTCGATGAAAATTCTCGAAAACCCTATAGGAGATAATTTGAGTTGAGAGAGTAAAAAATGAGAGAGTCTTATTAGTGAAAACCCACAGGGCATCGTAAGACGATAGTGAGTGAGAGATAATCAAAAAGAGAGAGACTTGTCTGTGAAAACCTTTCGAGGCACCACAAGTCAAGTGTTAGTCATAAATGTAGTGCAAGAGTTGGATTATAGAAGTCAGACTTCAAAGTTGAAAGTTTGACAAAGATGAAGTTTAGATTGATTGGACAGACCAGGCCATTTAATCCAAAATGCATGTGATGATCATTAGAATTGACCACTACTATCAATGGAGTCCATTTATTTTTATTTATTTATTTTTTTCTGAAAAGGATCAAATATTATTTCTTCTTATTTTGTTTCGCTCAATTCAATCTTGAGTTAATCTTCATTAAGAAAGCAGAAAATAATTTCAAAATTGCTACCATCTCTTAAATTGAACAAAACAAAGTTTGGTCAGGCCATCAATCGTGACATCATTCAAAAAATAGTGATATGCATAGTAACTTGTCAGCAATTGACAATTTTGGAGAATTTAAATGAATACAAGATTCAATTATTGTTGAAGGGTGGAAACAATATAACAAGGTGGGCTGACTAGCAAACGAAAACAGTCTTGTAATAACAAGAGCAATCATCTTCAAAGCAAAGGCCACAAATCGACCACCAATTTAAAACTCACAATTTTTTTTTTAAACATGAGGCTTGCTTGCTGAAATAAACATTGTTTCATAGGATAACACAGTTACAATAAAAACCTATTGCCATTTTAATTTTTATGCTTGCACAAATAGTTATATTTTTTCTCTCTCCAAGGATAAATACTTCCTAGTCTGAGACTGTTATTTTTCATTTTCTCCTAAGATAAACACTTCCTAGTCTAAGATGTTATTTTTATTTGGTCCTAGGATAAACACTTCCTAGTCTGAGACGTTATTTTTATTTTATCCTAGGATAAACACTTCCTAGTTTGAGACGTTTTTTTTAATCTTCTCCTAGGATAAACACTTCCTAGTCTGAGACCATTATTTTTTATTTTCTCCTAAGATAAAAATTTCCTAGTCTGAGACGTTATTTTTTATTTTCTCCTAGGATAAACACTTCCTAGTTTGAGACTGTTAATTTTTACTTTTCTCCTAGGATGAACGCTTCCTAATCTGAGATGTTATTTTTTATTTTCTCCTAGGATAAACACCTCCTAGTCTGAGATTGTTATTTTTTGTTTTTCTCCTAGGATAAACACTTCCTAGTATAAGACGTTTTTTTTTTTCTCCTAAGATAAACACTTCTTTGTCTGAGACCTTTTTTTATTTTTCTCTTAGGATAAATGCTTCCTAGTCTGAAACGTTATGTTTTATTTTCTCCTAGGATAAACACTTCCTAGTATGAGACCGTTATTTTTATTTTCTTCTAGGATAAACACTTCCTAGTCGGAGACTGTTATTTTTCATTTTCTCCTAGGATAAACACTTCCTAGTCTGAGATTGTTATTTTTATTTTCTTCTAGGATAAACACTTCCTAGTCGAAGACTGTTATTTTTCATTTTCTCCTAGGATAAACACTTCCTAGTCTGAGACCGTTATTTTTCATTTTCTCCTAGGATAAACACTTCCTAGTCTGAGATTGTTATTTTTCATTTTCTCCTAGGATACACACTTCCTAGTTTGAGACCGTTATTTTTTATTTTCTCCTAGGATAAACACTTCCTAGTCTGAGACCGTTATTTTTTATTTTCTCCTAGGATAAACACTTCCTAGTCTGAGATTGTTAATTTTTATTTTCTCCTAGGATAAACACTTCCTAGTCTGAGACTGTTATTTTTAGTTTTCTCCTAGGATAAACACTTCCTAGTCAGACACATTTTTTTTTATTTTTCTCCTAGGATAAAAACTTCCTAGTCTGTGTCACGACCCAAGGGTACACCCTACATATAACTTGGTGTACTTGACCCTGAAGGGGTCTCATACAAGCCCTTAGCATATCATAACATAAGATAATAGAAATTGATGCAGAAATTTTAAAACTTTTCATTACACTCGAAGTCTTATAAAAGCAAGTGGAAGTCTAGACTTGTCTCAATATAGTCATCTATTACAATAGTTCAAATGAAAAGGGACATAACCCATACAAACATAGTCCAAAAGTGAAAACTACTAGAAATGAAACTCAAAGTGAAACTCCCGTCTTCGAATCATGAGGACTCACCACAAGCTAGGAGAATAGTCGAATCCACACTTGAACCTAAATAGTGACCGCCTTAAGAACCAGACCCTACACTTGGGAAAAGTATAGGAAAATATGGGTTAGTACAAAAATACACTAAGTATGATAGTCATGCATAAAAACCTTGATAACATGCTAAAAAGGGACATTTCATTATAAATTATGATGTATGCCAAGTTTGAACATCATTATAGAGATAGTTGGAAAACACAACTCATAAACATAACCCACATATATATCACCATATCATAAAAGAACCACTTCCTCTACACCCTCAAAGTCTACTTGTGCAATGCATGAATAAGATCCCATAATCTCATCCATACTAAGTAAACCTTTTAGGCCATCATAATCATACTTATCATCTTTGAGTCTCATCCTTAGCTTATTTCTCATAGACAAGGGAATCTCTCACCTTTAGTCAATCATAACATGGAAGGCAACTAAAGCACAATCCTATCTAAACATACATCATATAAGAGAAACAGTTCATAAGTAACCTCAAGTCATACTTGTGCAATGCATGGATAAGACCCCATAATCCCACCCATTCTAAGTACCACTCTTGGTCACCACTCATATTTGTCATCTCTTAAAACTCTTGAACACTACGAAGTACTTTCTTAAGCACATTCTTAGTTCATTAATTGTGTTGGACTCTAGGAGATGTTTCTTCAAGCATAATCTTAGTGCATTAGGTTTGAACTCTAGGAGATGCTTCTTCAAGCATAATCTTAGTTCATTAGATTTGAACTCTAGGAGATTCTTCTTCAAGCATAATCTTAGTTCATTACTAATCTTGTTGTAGTTGGGATATAGCCTTAACCGACATGAGAACATGTGAGCTTTCACAGATCCCTCCCGGTGTTACCCACACCGCAAGGGTTGGTCCACTTGAGCTTAGTCGGATCCATTAGCTAACTTTTCTATGGGGCATGCATGTATGGGATACGGAGATTGCTACTAGAAACCCAAACTCCACTAGATGAAGGCTTCCATCTCATGAGACATACTTTGGGAAGTCCGAACTCTACTAGGTGAGAGTTCCCATTTTGGAATCCCGGACTGGGAACCTCCATCACATTTCAATATCCACTCGGTGCTAGGCCTAAATCCGATAAGATAGTTGATAAGTCTCTACTTTGACTCAAGTTTCATGGAAAGATGTCTTTGACAATCAATCTAAGTTAATTCACTAAATAACTCTATAAACCATGCATGAGCAATATCACCATCCATATTCTAAGTATAAAGTCTCCTTAGCCTTCGGTTCAATTAGGTGAGAAAAGCCTTTCAACCCTAGAACCCCTACTATGTGAGAACCCCTTTCATATTGATTAACATTTCAAACACACCTCATCCAATTCTAGGTGCAAACGATCGTTAGTCAATATAAAACTCAACAAAGAGTTGAGGTCGAAAATCCCACAGATAACGGTACGTGTTCAAATTCAATTAAGAAATACAAATGTGATCTAACTAGATATAGGAATAGAAATTATCAAAAAAGACATGACACAAGTTAAAAGGGGTGCCACAAATGTCAGATGGGGGTTTTGGATTGCAATTATCAACTACAACGCAGTCACAAACAATTTGAACTAACAATAAGAAGAGGAATTCTCGGGATGTGATCGATTATAGGAAAATTTCGATATATGGGTAATCGAAATTACTAGTAAACAACTACAAATTAGTGAGTAGGCTAGACTATAAGGGAGAGCTTTCTTTCGAACAACTATCCCGAATCAGGTGATTTCTTTCGAACATCAACAAGCATAGCAATAAAGAACAGCCCACACCTTAATCCATCCACTCTCTCAAGCTGAATGGTTAGGATTGGGTTTAGGATTCACTCTCCCGAGCTGAACCCAGCTCAACCCAATACCTACAAAATATTAATCAATAATCTTAGTTCTAAAACCTCTCTCTTGAGCAAGCTAAGAACACAAGGTTAGAACTGCATTTGCAACAACAATTCATCAATTAAACCATGATTAATGATTAAACCCATTTCGATATAGAATATAAACTAGTAATTAACAATACCCATAAACTAATTCAACCCATAATCACATGATCACACCCCAGGAATTGGGGTTTTAGCCAAACATCATAAAAAGAAAAAAACGGTTACCAAATCGATTAGCCATCAACTGGGTAAGAGTAATTTAGTCTTTACAATGCTTCAATTTGTAAAAAATTTGAAACCCACTTCCAAAATCTCCAAATTGAATCTCAAAAATCCTTCAAGTCTCTTTTGAAATTATGAAAAATTCAACCGAAAAATATTCTAAACTAACTCAGCATAAAAAAACATACAAAATTAACTATTCAAAATATAATTTATAGGTACCAAAAATAAGCTACGAAAGGCCATTAGGCGAAGTAAGTCGGGTTCGCCGAACCTATCGGCAAACCGCCCAATACTCTCTTCTATTGCCTTTTTTCCTTGGCATTCAGCATCCTCAAGTCCTGTAACTTTGGGCATCTCTCTTTGCATCGCGGAACTACTTGGCGATTTGCCGATTGCCCCTTTTCTATTGCCAACTTGGTTTCTTCCCTCAGGGCTGGCACGCTGGAACTTTAGGCGGTCAACTTAACCACTCGACGATTCGTCAAATACTCTTGACGATCACCAGGCTTGCCTTTCTTCATTTCTTCAGTTTGTTTTGTTCCTTTTTGCCTGTTAGTCGTTGCTTTGTTCCTCAATACATATATCTGAAAATCAAGGTTTTAACATTAGTTTATGGCACAAATTAAGCATTTGAGGATACTAAATCTATATAAATAAAGCCCCAAATTAGTCCAAATCTCGGACTCATCAACACCCCAACTTAAACTTTCGCTTGTCCTCCAGTAAAACTTAAGATCAGCAGTTCAAAAAGGATGTCTCAAATAGTGCTGCATAAGACTCAACATGAATGCACACAACAAGGTTCCACTTACTCATACAATGGTCATTTTTGCACTCAAAGATTCAAATTGTGACTCACCATTATAAAAAATGCTCAAGTTCACAATACTTGCTTCAAAAGCAAGTTCAAGCTCAACAAAGGTACTCAAATGCCCTCACAACAAAGATGATACCCTATTCACACAAAGTTCTTCAATAATTTATAGTTCCGGAATCATAAGCGACTCTCACACTCACAAAGATGAACGCATGCATAACTTCACCCATAGGTTTGCCCTTATATTCCAATCAACCTTCGTTTCAGCTTACTCAAGATCACAAACGTCTTTTCAAGGCTTGTAACGGGGTTGAGTGTAAAGGTATGGTCATTTAGGCTTAGTGGCTTATACCTTCATGAAGTGTGGTCTGAACATCACTTTCTTCCTTTTCTTTAAAATTTTGATCATGCTCATAATCCACCCCATTATTCAACTTCAAATGAATTACTGGATACCCCATTTCTTTTACAACTTCCACTACTTTATTTCGCAACTTTTTCATTCTTTTTCTTTGCTTTCTTCTTTTCTTTACTATTTTTTACATTGAAGGGTTCCATCATTTTCAAAATCATTACTCAAAGGAGGATTTTTCACACTTGTTGACTTTCCTTCTCTTTTCTCCACACCCCCAACTTAGGCTTTTGGACTAAGTTGGCTATTCCAACAAATAAGACTTTTACAGGTGAATAGATAAAGAGAGGTCATAATTACTCTTGTTTCTTCCAAGAAAAGGATAAGGCTCAAGAGGGTTCAAGCAAGGTTCACATATGTCACAAGGTTGGCCACAAAAGAGGTATATTGTCAAATTGTTTCATTCTTCAAAATTGTTGCCTAAGATCATTTCAAGTGCTTGCATCACTCAGTCAACCGGACCAAAGGAGAAAATTATAGGTGTCATCACACATAATGTTCAAAGTAAGCTTATCACACAAGGCATTGGCACCAATATAAAACAAGACTCCACACTTTCTAGCTAGTGTGCAATGTTCATCACAAGAGATTCGTTCGATAACCAGCTAGTCACAACGAGATGCTAAAAGTTTACACATTGACTATGCAACTTCATTGGCCTCATTGTAGCCGTACATTCATTTCGTTCAATTAAGAGCACTATTCAAGTCATCGATATTGATCATAACCGATTCTCAAATTTGCACAAGAATAGCCACAATCACACACAATCGAGGTGGTACAAATTTTAAAATAATGGTTCAAAACCATTTCCATTCAAAACAAGATACCAAAAGCTAAAACATCCACAAGAATCTAGATCAAAACACATATATAGATCACAAAACCCAATATTCAGAACCAAAACAGAATCACAAGAGGTAGGTATGGAAATACCTCACCCAACCCACAAAAGAAAAGCAGATGTCCTCAAATGCAACTAAAAGAAAAAAAATCAACAAAAACAACAGAGAGGGAGGTAAAAAAATGATCATGTCTACTTAGTCACTCCGTCTATTGGGGGATCAGTGCCCGGGGCAGCAATCTGGGATTGGGCATCGGTACCCGGTATCTCATCCACATTAACTCCACTGGAGCCTTCCATAGAAGTATCCCTCAAGGAGGTTTGAACAGCCGAAATAACCATAGCCTCCTCGACCTCAGTCAGGCCCTCACAGGTGGTCTCCTCCTGAATATCAAGCTTCTCCTCATCAGTCTCAGCCTCAAACTTTGCAGCCGCTTCATCAGCTCTAACCTCTTCTCCGGTGGCAGTTGGAGGCACATCAAAATAGGCCAGAATATCTGGACGTATCAGTGGACTTCAGCTGGTCCATATCTCTCCTCAAGTCTGCCATCGCGGCCTTTAAGACCTTTACATCATGAGCGGCTCCCTGAACTCTCTCACACACCTCTATCCTCAACGAGAGGGCATCGATAGCATCTCTAATAGGTGTCAGTGCAGCGATGAGAGATCTATCAATCATTGCACGAACCGTAGCCTCTAGCCTAGAGGCACACACATTAGATGAACGGGCTAGGTGCCCTATCCGTAGCAGCATGACCTGGGTGAGTGGAGGCATCAGGACTAGTAGCGGACCTAGGAGGGGGGAGCGGTAGAAAAACTCAGAGTCATATAGGAGGCAGAGCTAGAAATACCTGAAGGCCCAGTGGTCAGAGTAGGCAATATTGCCTCTGTAGGTGGTGTCTCAATATCAACTGTCGGGGATGTATCAACCAAAGCTGCCCTCTTCTTCCCAGCCTCATCCTTCAAGTACTCAACCTCAATATGCTAGATGTCAGTAGAGGAGGTGGGAGTCACTTCCATATCCATATTTTCATCTCGCGACACACGGGCCCGTTTGCATAGCTTGGTGATCAACACCGGGAAAGAGAGATGTGTATGTCGCTGCCTAGCTCTCATGGCCATTTCCTATCTAATAATTGCACCTAAATTTATTTGCTTCCTAGCAATGATGGATCCAAGATAGGCCGCCTTTGTGTAGCAGAGGATAGACTCGTTTTGAGATGGCATGAGCGTGCTACTGATGAAACCGAACAAATATCTCACTACCACATTGAGGTCTTTCTTCTCTATTGGCACTCCAGCCTCCATCCACCTAGGAGTAGTGTCAGACAGGAGAGGGGCTAGCCACCTTTTCATGTCCTCCAAGGTCGTTCTCTTAATCATGCTTTGGTAGTCATCTGCAAATTTGTAAGTGAATTCGAATATAACATTGATATCATCACTATCACATTTGACCTTCTTCCCCCGGACAACCACATGATCCACATGTTTGAAGACACTGGCCTTTCTCTTCCTTTGTGGCACCAAAGCTCCTTAGGTTGAGCAGAATTCCCGGACCCAATTAGGAAGGTCGGGGCTTGGGGTTTAGTGAAAATCTGGAACTTGTGGGACTTAAGGGTGCGCCATATATTTGGATATTTGTCCACCACACCATCTGTGGACAACCTCTTCTATTCAATGATAATCCTCAGTCCCTCGGCCTTTAGTCTATTGAGAGACCAGAGTGGAGGACCCTGTACAAGTGGTGCTGGGACCACAGTCTGATTTAAAGGGGGAGGAGGAGGAGTAGTATGAGGCACCTTGATCGTAGATGGATCATGCATCCTCTTTGAGCGCATCTCAACTCTTTGGGCCAACAAAAGTTGGTCATCCTCATGCTACAAGATGGCAACCTGAGAATCTTTGTGTTCTCCCTCGCTTTCTGATGTAGTAAGGTGAGTCGCGTAAACTCCCTCATTGTCGGAGCTAGCCTTCAATGACTCGACTGTGGGCCCCTTACCCTTTCCTTTGCCTTTCCCACCCGTGGTAGGAAGTTTGGTCGCTTTTGCTTTGGATGCCGCTGCATCTTCATTTATGATGATCCATTTTGCCCGCTTGCGGGGCGGCATGTCTCTTACTCGCACCTTGGGTGTAGTCATATCTGCAAAACACGTAGCAAAGTTTTAGAAATCGTTAAAGAGAGTTGCCAAAATTAAGTTGCAGAAAGACTCGCTGAGTCACTTAGGTGAGCCGCATCAGGCTCACCGAAAGGACCAACTCTAAAAGATTTCCAGAATAAAGGCCTATCAGCGATGATTAGGGCCCTTTGGTGAATCGTCGATACCAATTGGAGAGCTTAGACTTGCCGGCCGAATATTACAGTGTGTTTTAAGGGTTAGGGGCGCAGAAAGGGCGATCAAATGAACATTTCGGTGAGTCACCAAGTGAACTCGGCGAGCTCAGGCTTCCCGTCGAAAGTTAGAGATTCATTTAAGCCAAACAAGAAATGAAAGACGATCGAAGAGGGACATTGGTGAACCGCCAAACCATTCGACAAGCTCGACGAAGTTCGCAAAATGGCCCAACGTGCCAAATTTCAACCCCATTTCCCAAAATCAAGCCCGTTGCCCCCGAATTCAAAATCAAACACACACCATGCAATTAGTACCAGACCTATATGACCCATTCCTTCAGGGTACTCAGACTTCCCTCGATTTGGCCAAAATTGGCCAATTGACGATTTTTGCCCTTAAGAAAGGCGTCAAATGCTCCCTCATTGGGCAAATTACATCATTTGGAACAATTTGGGGTTACTCAGACTTCACCCAACTAGAACCAACTCAAAATAACTGCAACCCAATAATTTAAGACCAATTTAATCGCACAAAACACAGGAAATCATTTTTTAAGTATTTAGGCACAAGTTCGAACACAATATGGGCAATCCGACACATAAAACACAATTTAAGTAATTACCCAACACATATTTAGCAATTAAATTTGAGTTCAACAACTAAACAAAAGTATGGGGTTCGAAACACCAACATGTATGTCGAATTGAGAAATTTAAAAGCTAGGTGCCAAAGTATTCCAAATCCAAGCACGAGATCACACACAAAAAAAGAATGAAATAGAAAAAGAAAGGAATATCTAGAGTTCGGGTGAGAGTGCGCGGGGTTAGAAATGAAAGAATATGAAAGATTTTGAAATTTTAAACTGTTTGGCCTTTAAAACATTTCAGTTCGTGGCCCTTTGGGTGGAATAAGTCATCCATGCCGAACCACTCGGGGATGCATCGAGTGGTGTTTTACCTTGCGAAGTTTTACAAAACCTTCAGTCAATTTGGGGGTTCAAACGGCGGACAAAATCGGGACTTCTTCGGTGAGTCACCGACTAAACAATTGTCCCGCCGAGTTTTACAGACTTCTATTTCAGGCTTGGTGGATCCAACAGCGTTCCAAGTCGGGCTCGCCGACTGGACTTTTGGCTCGCCAAACTGCATATTTTCCAACACTCTTCACTTTTCAACCTGCACAATCAACACCTGTTATTCAAAATCAAAACTACAACATTATAAACTTGGGTTTCCTCCCAAGAAGCGCCTTAGTAAAAGTCGTGGCACGACAAAAGTAAAAAATCAAGCTCCATTTTTAGGGTTTGCCAGTGTGTCACGAGGCAACCCCCCTTGTTGTCTTGGATTCAAACGTGAGGAAATTTGACCCATTTGGGTCTCCAACTACTTAATAGACACAGAATGAGAGGTGATAGTTTGAATAAGTGTAGAGACATCCTCATTCATCTCTTTCAACACCTTGTCCGACCCCTTAACTTTGTTGAGAATGTGTGAGAGCATATCTTCTATTCGGACACCTGCAGATTCCTTGGGCTTTTGACGCTCATGGGGAGGAACATACCTATCCTTCTCCCCCTCTCTTTCCTTCCAAGTGGCGTTGCGATCACACCAATCTCTTTCACGGTCTCTCCAGCCCTCATCTCTGTTCCAACCTTGATTTCCACCCGGACTTGGGTAGTTTGCACGATAAACTCCTCCTTGGTTGGCTAGGAAATTCACTTTCTCATTGTACATCGTCTCAAATTGTGCTTCATCGGGGTTTGCTCCACCAACACCCACAACATTAACACTCTTTGTACCAACACCCATGACATGTTTAGACAATATTTCCAGTTGGGTCATCATTTTGGCCATGTTTTGGTCTCTTTCTTGATCCTTTTTGATCTGCTCTTTTGTTATTCTAAAATATAAAGAAGAAAATTGGTCTTCAAAAGTTTACCATGCCATGTTGTCTTGGTCATGCAATCAAGGAGTTGAGATGCTACTTCATAGGGTTGTTGCATTATACCACCGGGAACAAGTTGATTAGCAACTCCCTTGTTAACCGAGTCAATGCTCTTATAGAAGTATTGCAGCAGCACATTATTTGGAACTCCATGAGTTGGGCATTGCAGCACCAACTTCTTAAATCACAGCCATGTCTCATGTATTGGCTCACCTTCCAAGTGTTTAAAACCTTGAATGTTATCCCTAAGAGTCATCATCTTCGATGGGGGAAAGAATCGCCCTTGAAATGCGGTAATAAGCTCATCCCAAGAAGTGATGGAATCTCTTGGCAAATCAGCCAACCACTTACTAGCCTCGCCCATCAGAGAAAATGGGAACTACCTGAGACCGTCTGATTCTTGCGATATGCTCTTAAATGAGAATGGATCATAGACGTCCACAAAGTTTCTAATATGCTCATAGTGATCCTCATGAGCCAGCCCCCCAAACAAACCCTTCAGTTGTAGGAGCTGAAGTATTGTGCTACTAATGTGAAAAACAACATTTCCTTCATTTGGAGGTAGACAAATTTCCCCCACGCCACCCAATGGAATTGGGTCATTGACGTTTGGGTCGTTCATATCATTGAGGTTTCCAGCATCATCTTGGTGGCCCACTTGGCTACCATTACATCCGTTAACGCTCATCTCTTCCTCTGTTTAACACAAGCAACACAAAACCAAAATTAAAGTAAGTACATTCAACTATAGCTAAAAAGATCACAATTCAACTTCACTAAAAGAATTTTATTAACGTTTCAAACACACCTCATCGAATTCTAGGTGCAAACGATTGTTAGTCAGAATACAATTTAACAAAGAGTTCAGTCGAATCCCATAGAGAGCGGTACATGTTCAAATTCAATCAAGAAATATGAATGTGATCTAACTAGATATGGGAATATAAATTATCAAAAAAGACATGACACAAGTTAAAAGGGGGTGACTCGAATGTCAGATGGGAGTTTTGGATTGCAATTATCAACTACAACGCAGTCACAAACAATTTGAACTAACAATAAGGAGAGGAATTCTCAGGATGTGATCGATTATAGGCAAATTTCGATATATGGGTAATTGAAACTACTAGTAAACAACTACAATTCAATGAGTAGGCTAGACTATAAGGGATATAGCTTTCTCTCGAACAACTATCCTGAATCCGGTGATTTCTTTCGAACATCAACAAGCATAGCAATGTAGAACATCCCACACCTTAATTCATCCACTCTCTCGAGCTGAATGGGTAGGATTGGGTTTAGGATTGACTCTCTCGAGCTGAACCCAGCTTAACCCAATACCTACAAATAATTAATCAATAAACTTAGTTCTAAAACCTCTCTCTCTCGCAAGCTAAGAACACAAGGTTAGAACTCTATTTGCAACTACAATTCATAAATTAAACAACAATTAATGATTAAACCCACTTTGATATAGCATATAAACTATTAATTAACAATACCCATAAATTAATTCAACCCATAATCACATGATCACACCCCAAGAATTGGGGTTTTAGCCAAGCATCATAAAAAGGTAAAAACGGTTACCAAATTGATTAGCCATTAACTGGGTAAGAGTAATTTAGTCTTTACAATGCTTCAATTTGCAAAAAATTCGAAACCCACTTACAAAATCTCCAAATCCCTTCAAGTCTCTTTTGAAACTATTAAAAACTCAAGAGAAAAATATTCTAAACTAACTCAGCATAAGACACCATACTAAATTAACTATTCAAAATATAATTTATAGGTGCCAAAAATAAGCCATGAAGGGCCATTAGGCAAAGTAAGTCGGGTTCGCCGAACCAATCGGCGAACCACCCAATGCTCTCTTCTATCGCATTTTTACCTTGGCATTCAGCATCCTCAAGTCATGTAACTTTGGGCGGTCTTGCTTTGCATCGCGGAATTGATCGGCGATTCGCCGACTACCCCTTTTCTATTGCCGACTTGGTTTCTTCCCTCAGGGCTGGCACACTGGAACTTCACGCAGTCAACTTAGCCACTCGGTGATTCGCCAAATGCACTTGGCGATCATCAGGCTTGCCTTTCTTCATTTCTTCAGTTTTATTTTTTTCCATTTTGCCTGTTAGTGTCCTTGCTTTGATCCTCAATCCATATACCTAAAAATAAAGGCTTTAACATCAGTTTATGGCAAAAATTAAGCATTTGAGGAGACTAAATCTATATAAACAAAGCCCCAAATGAGTCCAAATCTCGAACTCGTCACATAATATGTTCATTATGAGTTCATGAGAATAACCTTTCAATCAACCCACAACAACAACCTAATCATTAACAATTCACTCTCAAAGTGTACTCATAGTATTTACATAGATCTTATAAGAATATGCATACATTCAGAATATAGATCATGTGGGTAAACCTTCCACAATATTACTCTATAAAATTCAACACACAACTTAGCTCCACTCCCAAGGCCTTACGATTCTTAGCATTTACATATATTTCATAATCATGCATATTTCTCATACTTTGCCCTTCTAGGATCAAAATACCACATTCAATCAACACATATAGTATTCACTACTTTAGACATGGCTAATAACTCATAATTCAAGTAATTCAATTACTACATGCACAATTCTATAACATTCTCCTTACATCAATCAATTCCCACACTTTGAAATCTAAATTGGAAAAATAGGGGAATTCATGGATTCTTGGGGAATTCAACATAAAACCATATAAAATCATCAATTTATCCATAATAAAACATAATTCAATCATTAAAAATGAATTTGAAAGGAATCCATGAGATTGAAGTCAAACCCTAACTTTTGGGATTTCTAGCTTTGAAATTGAGGGTTTTGAAGGGGCACCATGGATGGATTATATCCATGGATGAAGAGCTAGCATACATTGGTGAAGAAAACACTTGCTCTTTGAAATGCTAGGCTCCAACTTCCTTCTTCTTCTTCCTTGAGTTCTAGTGAGAGAATTTCTTGGAGGGAATTTGGGTTATTTTGGGTGAATTGAAATAATGACTAGGATCAATGTATTTAGGGATCTAATAGCTCTATATAGGTGGTCTAATCTAATATAAAACGATTCTACTTAAACCCTAATTAATTCTAGAATATTCCCTTAACCAACACTTAACAGCTTGAAACAACTTCACTGCCTCACCCACGAGACAACGACCCACCGGCCGTCGGTTGACCCACGAGCCATGCTGGTCCTCCATGGGTGGTGGTCTGCAGCCTGTTTTAGGACCCGAACCCACAAGCCCTCACCCACGGGGTGTGAGTCACCCTACGGGGCGTGACTCACCTTACGGGGCGTGGGTCCCCAATCGTGGGTTACCTAATTTTTGGTAGTTTCTAGGGTCCTCCTCAAGGACCCTTGGTTGGTCCTTGGAGAGTTGTACCTTGTTGTTAAACTCTGAAACCCTTCATTCTAAGTACGGGTAGTCATATCTACGACTCTAACCCCCACGTCAAACTCTAGAACCCTTACGTAAGTCTCTAGTTTAGTCTACTAGTTTTCGGGGTGTTACAGTCCGAGAATATTCTCTTTAATTTTTCTCCTATGATAAACACTTGCTAGTCTAAGATGGTTATTTTTTATTTTCTCCTACGATAAACACTTCCTAGTCTGAGACTGTTATTTTTTATTTTTCTCCTAGGATAAACAATTCCTAGTCTGAGACGTTATTTTTTTATTTTCCTCCCAGAATAAACACTTCCTAGTTTGAGACATTTTTTTTATTTTTCTCCTAGAATAAACGCTTCCTAGTCTGTGACATTATTTTATTTTTCTCCTAGGATAAACACTTCCTAGTTTGAGATTGTTCTTTTTCATTCTTCTCCTAGGATAAACACTTCCTAGTTTGAGATTGTTCTTTTTCATTCTTCTCCTAGGATAAACACTTCCTACTCTGAGACCGTTATTTTTTATTTTCTCCAACGATAAACACTTTCTAGTCTGAGACGTTATTTTTTATTTTCTCCTAGGATAAACACTTCCTAGTGTGAGACCGTTATTTTTTATTTTCTCCCAGGATAAACACTTCCTAGTCTGAGATGTTATTTTTTATTCTCTCCTAGGATAAACACTTCCTAGTCTGAGATTGTTACTTTTATTTTCTTCTAGGATAAATACTTTCTAGTCTGAGACCGTTATTTTTTATTTTCTCCAAGGATAAACATTTCCTAGTCGGAGACATTATTTTTTTTTTGTCCTAGGATAAATGATTCCTAGTCTAAGACGTTATTTTTGTTTTCTCCTAGGATAAACACTTCCTAGTCTGAGACTTTTATTTTTTATTTTTATCCTAGGATAAACATTTCCTAGTCTGAGTTTATTTTTGAAAATTCACATTGGCTAATAACTCACAAAAAATTTCCAATGAAAACTGGGGCAAAAAAATTGTTTATTTCTTTTTATTGTGATGGTTTTTAGGTTTCTTCAAGCGAAACATTAATTTGAAATTCAAGAACAAAGTTTCAATTGTTTTCATAATGATTAATCCCTAGGATAGCCAGAATCGGCTTCTTCAATGCATGTAGCAACCTGAATTCCTGATATTTGCTTCCATTTAACTACTGATCAACAAAACAAGCAGGCATTCAAGAACATTTTCGAATTGTCTTTTTGAAGAGTGCCAAAAGCTCACTCTAAGTTACAAGTTGAGCCTCGATTCAATTCAAGATCAACATACTCGCCCAAAAAATTCAGAGTGATATCTGAAAGTCAAGAGTCAAGAGAAGTTGCATAGATAGGAGCTTGTATTTTATTTTGCTTTCGACTATTAGCTTTAATTTTGTTTATGTAAGGATAAGAGCCGCGACCTGGAGCCTCGATGGAACCTCACTTAACTTCCAACTCATCACCTCATCACCTCATCTCCTTGAACTACATCTGACCTGATTCCCTTATAACCCGGGATATGTAGGATGTCCAAAGCAAGACTCGACTGCACAAATTTTTCCTTCAGATACAGGTTCGGTCAAAACTTGTCACGTTATCTACTTCTTTGTCTGCAAACACTTCGTGTTTCTAGTCAAAGAGGGGCAAACTGTAAACACATAATTTTTGACCGAACTTAAATTTTACACCATTTTTAGTGGTTAAATATTTTCTTTATCTAAATTAGATATTTTATTTTTCTATTTTTTTTTGTTAAGTTTATTTTACAAATTTGAAAACTAAAAGGGAAAAAAGTAACATTATTAGTTTAAATTTTGTTTTAAAGAAAAGAATGTTTATAAAATATATGTTTCTATTAATTTTAGTTTAATAAATAATTTAGTATTTATTAATTATAATTTATTATTAGCTACTTAATTTTTGTTTTAAAAATAGTTAAATAATATTATTATATTATATTATATTATAAAAAAATAATAACTTAAATTAACTAACTACCCCATTTCCCATCCCCACTTTCCACAACACCTCCCCCCATTTGCTGCACTCAATACACACGTATATCCACAACCACTTCCTCACCCACCTACACCACATCTACACCTATATCTATACTACACAAGCAGCAATACATACATACACTTTACACACACACACTACACAACAAAAGAAAAGAAGAGAAAAATCAGCAAAATATATACTCACACACAAAAAACGTACAGAGGGGAAGAAAAAAATACATCATTCTGCACACTACCAAAAAACCCACACTCACGTAGAAAGAAAAGGAAAAGAAAAGATTTGCACGCTTAGAAAAAAAATCCCCTCACTTATATGCTAAAACATTTTTTTTCCTTGTAGCAACATACCGAATACAAAATACACTAACAAACCCAACACCACACACCAAAAAAGATTTGTGAGTGTTCTAATCGAGCTTCAGTCAAGATCTTACGGTACTTATTTGGAGGTACAATCTTACTTTTTCTTATTAATTTGTTGATGGAATTTGATGTAATTATGTGATAAGTTTTCTTATAATTTTGTTTCATTCACAATTCAATTGAAATGAATATTAGGTTGAGTGTTATATATTTATTTAATGCGTGATGATAGCTTTAATCGGTGTTTATTTTTATTTATTGAATTTTATTTGTTAGCCATTATTTCTTAAAATGAACGGGCCGTGGTGGTGTTTTTGTCTTAACTTACATACCAATAATGATAAAGTAGGTATTATTAGACTCACAAATTATTGTCGTTTTTATTTTATCAAACAAAAAAAATAGATTTATTTTAGCAATTCGTCATTGTTTTTGTTGGATTAATAAGAAATTGCAATATGTGCATGCTTAATTTGGACATTAACTTTAAGAGTAAATAAATTAAAACGATATAAAAATGATCCAAATTTTATATTGTATCCTAGAAGTTTGGAGTTACTTGATTTTTCGTCATAAGGAATAAATATTTTCTTTTAATGTTAGATCAAACACTTAAGCACGTTAAAAATATTTGTTTCAATTAAGAATGGGGTTACACATCTTCTTTGAGACATTAAAATAAACTCAAAGATGCGGTCACACACCTTATCCATTAATATAATTAACTTTTATTAATTTAAAGTAGAGACTTATAAAAAATAAGGTAATTAAGTGTGATGGAAAGACGACAGTTATGTCTCTAATCATGAAGACCAAGAATGCGGTTACGTATCTAGGTCGAGACCAAATAAAATTCAACAATAAAATAAATATAAGAAAAATCATGACCTGTAATAATATATCAACAATAATAATAATTTAAGTCAAGTATAGTCAATAAAAGCGACCATGCTAGAACTACGGGACTCGAGGGATGCCTAATACCTTCCCCTTGGTCAACAGAATTCCTTACTTGGATTTTTAGTTCGCAGACCAAATAAAGAGTCATTTCCTTTTAATTTGGGATCAAAAGAAAAGGTGACTTGAAACACCATACCTCAATTTCAAGTGACGACTTTGAAAAAATAATAATAATCTCTAATCAATACCGTCACTTAAATTAGAAAAACCCTTCCGCCGGTCATAAAAGAGGTGTGACAACATGGTTAGTAATCCAAGATCAATTGGCGTGCAACAGTAGACAAACTGAAAATATTGAGAATTCAGGTTCAATTGAGTTGTGTTCTCTAAACATATATGGTCTTCAATTCTCAACTACATAGAGGAAAGAAGAATCATCAAAACTGGGAAGATGAAAGGAACAAGCACAAAAACTGGTATCTTTGGGTTCCTCTTCGCAACAACTATCTAGCATATATAAGACGAAAGAAATTCTACAAGATTCCAAACTAAAAGTAGAGATTGCAGGTACAGGCTCAAGGAGATAATTTTGCAACTCCACATGAAAGGACAAAGTCATAGAAAGAGGTTCATGATGCTGGACAAGTTGAACTCCTTTCCTAGCTAGACATAGAATTTTGGGTTTTCTATATGGTTAGGATTCAATGATTAATTTGTGGGACTAGTTCTATTGTACAATGAACTAGTGGTCTTGTAATTCTTGCACATGGGTGAAACAAAATCTTTCATTTCGACAAAAAAAAGGTTTAACTCTAATGGTTTTAAAAACTCTCCATGAAGATAAACTCTCTTCTTGTTACAAACCTCACTAACTATGTATTCTCCAAGAAGTCAAATGTGTTTATTGTTACAATCTTCACCAACTACTCTTCAAGAAGTCAAACTCGCTCTTTTTACAAACCTCACCCACACAACTACTCTCTTCAATCTAGGAATTATTAAAACTTACAACTCAATAATAAACATAGAACAAATTAACAATGACTAATAACTCTAGCCTTTTTCTTATCATATTTCAATATTCAATAAAACAGACTTGAACACAACTCGTGAACCAGGTATAAGTATTTCTGTGACCAAGTCATGAAGTTTTTCTCCAATGGTTACTGCTCTCAAGATGATGTATTTCATGAATATGCAATAATTGCGGCTTGTAATGGTCTTCATGCAATATATAATTATGATTTTTAATGTCCTAGTATGTCATGGACTATGACTTTACTTCGTATAGGACTTCATCTTCTATACGGAAATATCTTATTTCCTTCCTTAAAAAGAGTTTCATCCTATAAGGAAACTATGACTCCTCTTTGGACATTAATTTTACTCTTTATTTCTTTCCTTTTTGCTACTGTATTTAAGCTATTTCTTTATTTATTTTTTTCTCTCCTTTGTTCTACAATTTATTAGTTTCCTTCTTTGTTGCAATCTCCTATATCTGTACAAATTGTCTGCATTAATGGATGGAGATCTGGTTCAGCTAATAGAGTACACATAAGAAAACAAGAAGTGAACCATGCTCAAACTACTTATATGTTTTTCTAGTTCCCAACAATTTCTCCCTTTTTGACGATAATAAACAATGCATCATATTTTACTTTGTCAAATATCAAAATACTTTGTCAATCATCAAAACTACATACTAATGTTAGATTTCTATAAGACTACACTATTAAAGTCACCTTTTGTAGAAAAAATTTCACACCATATTGGGACTGTTCGGTACGAATCTTGATTAATAAGCCCTAATCGTTTTTGTCAAATTCAACTTCACATCTATTTAAAGAGGATATGGTTTCAAAGATGATAATTGGTCCTACTTTGCTATACCCCAAAACATAAAATATGTTCAACTAGAGAGACATGCATACTAGTATGCATTATCATCATGTCATGGTTTACTTCTCGCTTTATTTTACATAATGCAGTAGCAGTCGAGTGGTGGATTCAATCCCTTGGATGTCTTCGTTCTAGTGTCGCTTAATATCCCACTGCATTACTCTAGCTTCCTTTGTTTGATTACTATTTTTTTTTACCTCAACTTGTCCAATTCTATAGGCTGCTCTATGCTTTTGCTCATCATCTTTCATGCACTTCTCATCTTGTTCAATATCAGCAAACTCTCGTTCCAATCTATGAATCTGTTTTCTTGCTCTTCTATTTGTATATTCAAATGGTTCTTTTTCTCCTTATCCTTTTCTTTTATTTCTTGAGTATGTTCAATTTTCTTTCCAATATCATTTGTACGAAGAACAACATCTAAACATTTTTTTCTCCAATTCTGAAATAGAACACATATCTCTGTCTCTCTCTACAAATGAGTAAATCATATTTATTAGAAGTCTTGTTCCTAGCATCTTCATAGAATGAACCATAATCAGCATCGATCCAATTCAATACGGTGAAAGCAGAATTGATAGAATAAAAGATGTCCTTCACGCTACTAGTCATTTCAGAAGTGAGATAAGACACCAACATAGACTTGACTTCTTCAGTCAAGACCTTTTTTAGATTTTTTATCCATTTGGCTTATAGAAGAATGTGTTTGTTTTTACTTCTCCAGTGTAATAAATGGTCAAGCTTTAACTTTGTCTATTAAGACTAGAGACATCAAAACAAACACATTCTTCCCAAAGCCAAATGCATGAAAAGTCTAAGAAAGTGTGGACTGATAAGTCCAGACTATGTTGGTGTCTCATCTCACTTCTGAGACTACTACTAGCATGGATAACATGGTTTATTTTGCCAATTCTTCTTTTTCCACATTGACTTGGATCAGTGTTGATTATGGTTCATTCTACAAAGATGGCAAGAACATAATTGCTTATAAATATTATTTACTTATTAGATAGAGATAGAGATATGTGTTCTATTTCATAATTGGAGAAAAAAGGTTTAGACAATGTTCTTTGTGCAAATGGTATTGGAAAGGAAATTGAACATACTCAAGAAAAAAAGTAGGAAAACGATAAGGAGAAAACGGAACATGTGAACATACAAATAGAAGGTGCAAGAAAATTGATTCACAAATTGGAATTAGAGGTTGCTGATATTGAATAAGATGAGAAGTGCATGAAAGATGATGAGCAAAACATAGAGCAGCCTATAGGATTGCACAAGCTGAGGTAGAAAAAGTCATAAATCAACAAAAACAGCTAGAGTAGTGCAGTGGGATATTGAGTGCACAAAAATGAATCACTCCAACGGATTCAATCCACCACTCGACTGCTACTGTCTTATGTAAAAGAAAGAGAGAAATAAAAACATTAAATAATGATGACTACTGTCTTATGTAAAAGAAAGAGAGAACTAAAACATGAAATGATGATAATGCATACAAGTATGTAAGATTCTCTAGTTGAACATGTTTTATGTTTTGGGATATACAAAAGTAGGACCAATTTTCAAACATTGAAGCCACATCCACTTTAAATACATGTGATGCTGAATTCGACAACTATAATTGGGCTGATTACTCAAGATTCATACAGAAAAGTCCCACTTTGTGACGAAGCTTTTCCTACCAAACACGAATTTAACAATGTCATCCTACGAAAATGTAACAATAGTATCCCTATTTTCAAAATCAAACACTTAAGTCTCTTTTAAAGGGATAATCTTACACAAAAAGAATGTTCTTCCTTCAAAGTAAATTTAAATCATTGAAGTTGGACGATAAATAACCAAACAAAAACAAAAAAAAATAGGAAAGGAGAAATTTAAATTTATTAAATGTTGTATTTTGGGAAAGTATATACCTAAGATTGCCTCCTTGAACAAATAGAACTACTGGTAGGAACTGTACAGACATATATAGTTTACTTTATTAAGACCACACACACAAACACGCACGCACGCGCGCGCGCACACACACACAAGGAAATTATTGTACTACTAAAGTCTAACAGTTCGCAGTTCGTCACTGAATCTTAGATTTCAAACTGAATAATAATATGCAAGGCAAAAGATGTTACGTTTCTTAAAATATTGTCTACTGCGGCAGCATAAATCTTTTTGCAATTGAGCATCACTTGCTTCAGTCAAAAATAGATGTTTTGCACATTTAAGGAGTAATTTTTATAACACGATACTAGATACACATTCATGAGAAAAAGCTAGATATATACATTAGATTAACCAATCAATAGAGCAAACACTTGCGATGCAACAAACCAATGGTTATAAACTTAGCATTTAATGGGACTACAATAGAATCATCACCACTTAACAAGGGCAGATCTATGAATTCACTAAAGTTACAATAAACAGTAACTCTGAAGTCTCTTTAAATCATGAATCTGCTTCTGCTAATTATCTCGAGCATAGAAAAGCAATCAATTTATAATATTATCAAAATTCTAACAATAACAATTCTAAACACAAACATACATTAATAATACATATGTAAAATTATTCACTTGTATTAAAAACTAAACAAAGACTTAACAAGATTTTTTTGTAAAGTGTTAACATGTAAAACCTGATTAAAGTAGAGTTACATTTTAATGGAATTAACATGTAGGATGTTACCTGAAAGATATTCTTGGACTAATGAGTGTGTCTGTTCTTACTAGGATGCACTTTGCAAGCCAGGTACATCCTTAAAAACCATACATCACTTAGTGTCATTTGAGTAACAACTACAGCCTCATGAAGGTCATTCACATACCAAAGAAAAAGAGTGTGACGACTAAGTGAAATGTAGGGTTTTGAGGGCTAAAGAAAGAAGATTGAAGTTTTTATAGAGCATAAAAGACCTTGTACTTCTTAAAAGTTTTTAAATATACCTCTAAAACCTATATTATTTTTCAATTGCTCCTTCTTTAATTATTACTAAAGCCATATATAGCCCTTTAAATTTATCATTAAATGCTAGTTTGACATGTCAATCTTTTTAAAATTATTTAGATATCTTCACATGATAAGTGTGTCTCCTTAACATCTCATGTGTCTTATACTTATAATGTATTTGTTAAGAGATCATATGTAAGCTAGTAAAGAAGCAACTTATTCATGTATTAGACTCACATGATTTTCATAATTTCTATTCTATCTTATTAAATAATCCAATTCAAAGTATTTTAATTCTAAATTTCTCACCAACATCCATGTGAAGGATCAGAAAATAACATCACTAAAAAGATATTAAATTATTTTCATAGAATATTTACTTGCATCTGATGAATACAAAATGTGTATTTCGTTATTACTTAGTAAAGCTATTATATAATTTAGTTATCATAAACTTAAAAGATGGGTATTTCGATACATCACTATCAATCTTATTTTGCTTCATTGTTTCCTCCATAAAAAGTAGAACTCTTTTTAACTTGTTTTGCCTATAGCAGTCAATCTATCATCTCTTCTTTTTCTGTGTAACTCACCATATTTACAGATTTAGGAGACTTTATTTATAACAGAACTATTTCTCAAGTAGTATGTAATAAATGTTGGGTATTAGCAAGGTGTGAATGGGAGTTAAGAACGAGAAATTGGGAAATGTGGGGGAACCAATTTGGAGGGAAATTGAAAAGTCATTTCAAATGAAGTGATTGATTGATAATATTTTTGGACAAAATTTATTTAGTCAATCTTATTAATTAATTTCCTTTCTCTTATAAATTAATTTAGAATGTTAATTAATTAATAGAATTAATTTTGCGTAACAGAATCATTTGAAAATTCACATGTAACGGTAAAGTCATTCTGAAGGTACCTGTTCCTTCCGAAAAGACGTTATTTTTCTCAAAAGACACAACGTTCTACAAATATACGGCAGCTGCAATATCAATGCCTGTCAAAAAAGGTCTTTCTAGCAATAGAGTAGTAAAACAATATTTGACGATTTAGGATTGGAAAATGCGTGCTCAAAAGAAGTACAGTGCTTAGCCTTAACATACCTCAATTTTCGGTCTTGTTGTATTAATATGGATTGAACCCCTTCCTTATAGTATGTAATCTACAGAAAATCATGTCACACAACCATTACAGGCAGAATATTAACACGTCAGGGTCAAAGTAGCCTACATGGCTAACATCCAACCTTATATGAATAAAACATTCATGGTGTGCTGGCATAATTGTATGTCGTGAATATATATATATATAGATGCAAATGCATGTCATACCCAACCAAGTGCTAGCAATGGTGGTGCCTTCCACTAGAGAACCGGCATCATACTCACCAACCTGTGGCAATCTGTGTTTCATACGTATAAATATAGGTAATAGGCGCCATACTTTTCGATTATAGCTCGGGAGTAGAATGCATAGCATGTCATGTCATGGATTCGTAATGCATTTGTGTTACCTGAATCATGTTGCCAATCTTGGCCCATTAAGACTCTTGTTCTCATAATCTCGTAATCACTTTTGCATCACATGTAAATGTCTTGTAGAACCTCATATACTTGTAGATTAAACTGGAACACTTAACTTAGAATTAGAAAGGTAACTTAATCCTTTGAACTTGAAGTTCTTCACTTAGAATTTATATATGTTCCTTAGTAGTTTCTAAAAGAATGTATTTCAGAAAAACACGTCCTTTAGTAGTTTAAACATACGATTTACATTTAAGAGTTCCAGAGATCGACATATTATTTTAATGTTTTTTCAAATATATAAATTAGCGATGAAGGATGACTGATTTCAAATTCATATTGTCCATCCCTAATCTTTTTAAGTTACTACAGCTAAAGAAGAATAAGAATTTGTACACATGTACCTATAGTCAAGAGAATCAACAAAATGACATAAAGACGCCAAATAGCCTATCTAACCGAACAAGTGGAATATCAACATAATGAAGTAACAAAAATACACTAGCTGCAATCTCAATGCCTTTCACCAAAGGCATTTCTAGCAATAGAGTAGTAAAACAATATTTGACGATTTAGGATTCCAAAATTCGTGGTCAAAGGAAGTACAGTGCTTAGCCTTAACATACCTCAATTCTGGGTCTTGTTGTATCAATATTGATTGTACCCCTTCCTTACAGTATGTATCACACAACCATTACAGGCAGAATATTTACACGTCAGGGTCAAAGTAGCAATTTAGAGCTTACTAGCATAGTAATTAGCTCGCCGGACCCTTTTTAAATGTATGCTTCATTACCATTTCTTCTTTAAACTACAACCCCAAATTAATGAAGTAACATACATTTTTGCAGCAGCTATTAACAAGTGGAGGCCTACACAATAGTCAACAACAACCAAATAGAGTATGCCTGCACAATAATAAAAACTCGGCGTATCACCACTCCCCTCCTTTACAACCACAAAATAACCACAACCAAATCCAAACCATGAGTCTTCAAATCATTAAAGCCATGAAAAAATATATGTAATACAATCCTATAATTGTTCAATATAACCATAATAACTTGAACTTACGGCTTCCAATCACCATCCTGTGAGTTCGTCCAATAATTATGGTTTCTCATCATAAGCAATACGAGAATAAAAGGGAAGAACCTTAACTTAAAATTTATGGAGCTTTTAGTATTTTAGCATGTCTCCTCAATTAAAAAGAATCTCCTCAAACACAAGACGTTGAATCAAGGAGAAGTTATTTGAAAATTGCAATGCAATAATAGAACCAACGTTACACTTATTTATCTTTCAATTAATTACCCATCTATACTTCTTCTTCTCTTCCAGACTCATATCAATAACAACCACACACAATCAAATCATTTCCAAAAATTCCAGCAACAACAACATCAGAAATACTTCAAAAACAGCCCAACATCACATAACTATCAAAATACGATTTGCCAGTCGTCTATTAGAGTTTTTGCTTATATAGCATAGCTATAACTTGGAATCACTCAATAAAATGAAGGGTGAGAATTATTACCTCCAAACAACAGCAATACCACCTAAAACGAGACTCCTTCACCGCGAAGAATCCTTCAAATCACAACCAACAAGGAGGAAAGAAGTACCATAATCTCTATGAACATTCCAAGGGTGAAACAACGTTGAAATCTTGTAGATATTTTCTTGGATGATAGGGAACCTTTATAGAGGATTTAGGACTGTTTGCTTCTACTTTTTGGTCGAAATAATAAGTTATAACGAAGGGAAACCAAATCTTATAAAGCTAAACCGACAAAGGGGCGAGGGACCCACCTTCATGTGCCTGGTTGTGCAGTCTCACTAAAATCTAAATATCTCTCAATTCTGAAGTCGTATGGACAGATGGTTTAGTGTGTTGGAAAGTAGACTAGTAGACCTTCAATTTAGTATATTGGGGTTCTTCTATATATTTATTTATTGGGAAAGAAACTCTGAGACATTTAACCCAAATTTCAGAAAATTTATCAAAGAAACTTACTCTAAGTTTTGTCAACTTTTATTTCCCAACTTGCTTTACTTCAAAACTTAACTTACGATCATTGGGTAACTATATCATCTTATAAAACCTCCTTCTTATCATATAAAACACTCTTTGTCTTACCCTAAAGGTACTGGTTAACTTAAACCTTCCGAACGGGCAGAATGTTAGAAGAGACATTTTTTAACTCGAACTTGTTTAAGGGTATCCTTGACCCATAACGTTAGTTCAATTCTTTCATTTTTACCACTTCTATGCAAACTTATTCTTCTAACATGATACACCAAATCATATAAACCTCATACACTCATGCAATGATACGCATATTATACGAAAGAACCCCGTGGTCTCACATTCTCCCCTCCTTAAGAACATTCGTCCGTGAATGGATTCGAACAATATCTTGATTGTATTCTTTGCTACTATTGTGTGTTTTCAAGGCTATATTTGTTATGTCCGCAAATCTTAAATCCAGTTCTAAAAATCCATTTATAAAGCTTCGTATATCTTGATCGTGACAACCCATTTTAACTGCATTTTTGAGGTATTTAAAATCCAATAAAGTTTGTGTACATGAATAATTGTTAATTATTGAAAAGCAACTCATCTTAAGTCGTCAATAGTTGGGTTTACTTCTTCCCTATTTCCTCCTCAGCTTCTCAAGTTATTTCCTCAACGTTGTTATTCCACCATAACACTTTCATAGAAACCACTTTTTCAGTCCAAATCGTTCTTACCTGCCAACCCAAAATAGCCACTAACATCATAGCATAAAACAAGTCTTTATAGACAAGAATATCCTCAACGGGCATAATTCGAAGTATTTTCCATGCACTTCTATAAACTAGATATATGGAACACCAGATGAACTGCTTTAAATTCTGAAGGAAAATCAAGCTTGTAAGCCACCCTGCCAATCCTCCGAATAATATTATATGGCCCTACATTCCTTGGACTCAGCTTTCCTTTCTTGACTAATCGCATGATACCCTTCATAGGCCATACTTTGAAGAAAAACCAATCTTCTACATCAAATTTTAAGTCTCGTTGTCACACATCTACATAAGACTTCCGATCTCTACTAAGCTTTACCTTCTCTATAACTTGTTAGATTAGATCATGACCTAGCAACTCTACTTCCCTGATGTTGAACCAATAAATGGGTGGCCTGCACTTCTTCCATATAGTGCTTCATAAGGAGCTATTTGAATACTTGCTTGGAAGTTGTTATTATAAGAAAACTCAACCAATAACACGTGATCATACCAGTTCCCACGAAAATTTAGCACACATACCCATAACATGTCCTTGATCATTTAGATTATACGTTCGGCTTGGCCATCAATCTGAAGATTGAAATCCGTACTACGATTAACTTGAGTCCTCAAACCCTTCAACAAGGATCTTTGAGTTGTGCTATAAAATGTGTCCATCTATTTGAAGTAATCTATACTGAGACATAATTGAGTATAAATAACTCTCTAATGTACATCCCAACATATTCCACTAGAAGGTAGTCCTGAATAAATAGAAATGGGCTGATTTTATCTACCTGTGAATAATCACCCAAGTGGAATTTGATCTTCCCTAGCGAATGCGGAAAACATGTGACAAAATTCACATTTATCTCCTTCCACTTCCACAATGGAGTAATTATATCCTAAGTTAGAAAACTAAGCTTCTAATGCTCTGCCTCTCCCTACTGACAACATATCTCCTTAATGACATGACACATTTTCGTGGTTCCTATGTGAACAGAGAAGCGAGAATGGTTTGCATGTCCCATATTTTTCAATTGAAGCCATGTGGCATTCAGAACATATATTTGATCTCTGAATCAGAAGACTGTATATCCTGCTCTACCAAAGGTGATTTTTCTTTTCTGGTAAGCCTTGCCTCTGAGCTGATCTAAGTTATGATCTTCACTTTGTCAAGGCTTCACCTCCATAAATAGAGATGATATTACCCAGTCTTGAACCGTGACTCTAGTATCATTGGAGTTTTATAATCTAACCCCAAACCAACTAGCTGATGGAGCTCTTAGGCCATCTCATGGTTCTTAGTTCCCAAAGGTGATAGACTACCCATAGAATTACGACTGAGGGCATCCGCTACTATATTGACTTTCCTTGGATGATATAAGATATCCACATCAATAACTTTAAGCAACTCATTCCATTTGCACTATTGTAGAATTACCTTATTTAGCCTGAAATTATACTAGGGGATCTTCGTATCTCTATAAATATCAACAATAAGACATTCAAATAATGCGTCAAAATCCTCAAGGAATGAATAATTGCAGTCAACTCTAAATCGTAGGTCAAGTAGTTCTTTTCATTCTTCTTTAACTATCATGAAGCATAAGCAATTACCATTCTTTAATGTTTCAGAACATAAACCAGCCGAATTCTTGAAGCATAATAATACATTACATTGCCCTTTTGACCGTTTGGTAAGGTCGGAACTGGCGTTGAAGTCATTTTATCTCGCAGCTTTTGGAATCTCCCCTCATAGACTATTGTCCACTGAAACTTAACTTCTTCTTAAGTCAACTTTGTTAGGGGTGCTGAAAGTAGTAAAAACATCCTTCCACAAAACTTATAAAATACTCCACTAACCCTCAGAAAGATTCGAACTTCCACCAGGTTCATAGCTCTAGGCCAAGTCTTCACGACCTCAGTCTTCTGTAAGTATAGCTGAATATCAGCATCTAATACAATATGGGCTCCGCAGATAAACCATTAAATACAACCAGAACTCATACTTTGAGAATTTAGCTTACAACCTCTAACCTTGGGGTAACTGAAGAACTACTTAGAGATGATCTCTATGATTTGCCTCTGAATGAGAATGTACCAGAATATCATTAACTAATACAATTATGAACAAGTCTAGCATGACATGGATATACTATTCATCAAGTTCATAAATATTGTTGTGTCATTCGCCAATCTGAAAGACATTACAAGAAACACAAAATGGCCATATATGATCCTGAATGTTGTCTTTGGAATATTATTCTCTCAAACAAGTACCTAGTGGTACCCTAAATGTAAATCAATCTTTGGGAAACATCTGACATTATATAGTTGGTCGAAAAGACCCATCAATCCTTTGTAGTGGATATTTGTTCTTTATAGTCAGCTTATTCAGTTTTTTTTGTAGTCTATACACTTCTACAATGATTCAACTTTCTTCCGAACAAATAACATTAGTGCACCGCTTGGTGATGTACTAGTCCTGGTAAAGCCTTTACCTAATGTATCCTTCAATTTTGTTGAGGCAATTCTAAATGGGGGAATTGATATCGGTAGAGCATCTGGTAATGTATCAGTAGAAAAAATTGTCGCCTGTTCCAGGGAAATAGCAATAAGCTCACCTGGAAATACATCTAGAAACTCATTGCCCACTATAATAACTGAAGAGTCAAGGTCTAATCATCAATATCTTAAACTCGCTCAGAAAATATGATAAGTACAGCCATTGGCTAACATTTCCTTGCCTAATGATTGCAAATAAACTTGCCTTTTGGCTTTGCACCATTATCCTTCCAATCTCATACTACTTCCCCTGGGAACAGAAATCTAACAATCATCTCTTGGTATTCAACATTGACATAATAAGGTTTCCACCAATCCATGCCCATATCAATAACAAAGTCGAGCATCTTTAGCCCTATTACGTCTACAAATTTTTGATGACAAACAATCTCTACCATAGAACCACGATAAATCCTCTTGAGCGTATATGAAACAAAAAGCATGATTCAGATTTCATATGCACTTATAACTCAGCTCTATAGCACGATCTATAAATTGTAAGAAATGTAACCAGTCATAAATGCCCTATAGCCTCTTCATTATAAGTGTGGTGCACAACACACCCATAAACAAGAATCTACAAGACATGGCTTATGGACTCCCTAGGACATAACCTGCTCTGATACCAAGTTTGTCACGCCTCAAACTAGGGGAGGTGTGACTCACACTCAATTCCTTATGTGATCTAGTCAGACATTGAAACATACCAACTGACTCAACTATGGGCCTAAAAGGTTTTGCAGCATGACATCTAAAATACTACGAATGGACCATCAAGGTCATAATGTGAATATCAATAAGTCACATAGACGAAGGTAGACAAGCCAAAGATAATAAAGTACTAGCTAGCCGACAAGGCTGCAAATGAAGATATACATACGTACATACATATATATACATGCCAAGCCTGGGCTGGAGACTAGAAGCTACAGAGAAACCTAGAATATCCTGTCCACATTAGCCTCTAAGAGTGTCATAAGCTCTGGTCGGGACAAGGCCTCGATTATACCCAAACTGCACAATAAAAGTAACATCCTATGAAAGCTCCAAGAAGAGGTGGAGCTTACCAACTCACAACTGAACAGTGAATCCTATCAGAGGGGTAAATCAGAATCCCTACCTCGACCTGCATGCAGGAAACAAAAATGCAGCGTCCCAGGCAATGGGACGTCAGTACGAATAAAAACGTACTAGTATGTAAGGTAGAAAGCAGACTCAGAAATAGTTGTTGTAAAAAGGGTAAGAAAGATACCACATAAAACAGAAACTCTGATAGCCTCCACGGCTGACATCCAACCTTATATGAATTAAACATGCATGGTATGCTCGCAAAATCGTATGTCGTGAATATGTATATATAGATGCATATGCATGTCATACCCAACCAAGTGCTAGCAATGGTGGTGCCTTCCGGTATGGAACCGGTATCATATTCGCCAAGTTGTGCTAATTTGTGTCTGATGTTTGCGTAATCAAGACACAACTTTCGATGCAAGTGTCTACGATCATACAATAGTTTAGTAACCCAGCCAAGGGTTGGGATCGTCCCAAGAGAGTGGTTTTGAGAATTTATAAAAAAAAATGAAATTTAGTTCTAACTAGTCGTAGTTAAAGACATTAACGAGTAAAAACATTATGAATTAAAAGGGGGGACACAAATGTGTCAATTAATAATGGGGTTTTTTGTCACTAGTAAGTAAAAATTAACGAAATCAACAAGGAAATTTAAGCAATGAGAGGGGGATTCCTGGGATATGACCGGAATACGGGTTAATCAAAATTATTGGGTACATGCTTTCGACATAAAATTTATAGAGTAATAGTGACTAGGCTAAGCTTTATGTGGAAATAAGTTCTCTCTTAAGAAAGTTACCCCGTTTCAAATGGGTTCATCTCCAACACCCACTTGCCGCATGAAGACCAGCCTATGCCTTACCCCACTCACTCTCTCGAGCTAAGTGTTAGGATATGGGACTAGGGCTCACTGTCTCGAGCTGAACCTCACGTCAACCCACTCCTTAGGCCATCAATCTAGTAGTCTTAGTTTTACGACCTCTCTCTCGAGCAAGCTAAAAACACATAAATAAACTTGTATTTGAAACTACAAATTCATTAGATTCATACACACCTACTAGAAGAATTCACCATTAAACTACATCTAAGCTATCAGTAAGCAAGATCCAACAACAATTTTAACCCATATTCGCTAAATCACACTCCAAGAATTGGGGTTTTTAGCCACACATCAAGAGATAGAAATTTATACCTAAATGAGCATACATTCAAATGGGTATGAAGATTTATGTCTTGTTACAGGCCAAGAATGAAGAATCTAAGAGACCCAACTCCAAATCTTGAAGATGAAACCCTCTTCTTCTTCAAGTCTCCAAATCCCTTTCCAGCTTAGAGTAAAAATATCTAAAAGTACTATTATATGTAAAAAACTATAATAATGGTCTCTCTCTAAAAATTAATAAATATTTTAGTATTTATAGACTTCAGAAAATAGTGCTGGCGGATCGCTCGGCGAGGTTAGTCGCAAATGTCGAATGACTCGGCGATTCGCCCTTCTTTTAGTTCATCGTCGTTTGTGCTTTGCCTCCAACATCTATGCGTTCTGGATCATTGGGCGGTATACTTCTGCTTCGCGGAACTGACCGGCGAAACGCCGACTGCTCCTTTCATTGCCATTTTGATCCTTCTCCTTTAGGGCTTCGCGTACTGGAACAAAAGGCGGAGTGCGTCCCTTCGGCGAATCGCCAAGCATACTTGGCAATGCTCAAGCTTCAGCTTCTTCATTCTTTTTAAGCCTTTTTGTTCCTTTTTTGCGCCTAAGTGTCCATGCTTTCAATAAAACATCAAATACCTGAAACTTAAGAATTTTCATCAGATATTGAGATAAAATAAGCATTTAAGGACACAATTTTTATTAAAATAATAAATGAGTCCAATCTGAGGACTTTTCAACACCCCCAACTTAAACTTTTGCTTGTCCTCGAGTAAACTCAAGTTCAGCAGTTCAAATAGGATGTCTCAAATAGTGCGTCACAAGATTCAATCATGAACATACACAACAAGACTCAAACTACTCATGCAAAGATCAATTGTGTACTCAAAGATTCAGGTTGAGACACACCATTATCAAAGATTCTCATGCTCGCAATACTTGCTTCAAATGCAAGTGCAAGCTCAACAAAAAGTATATAATGCCCTCACATAAAGAATGATTCCATATTCACACACAGAGGTTAATCAATTTAAAGTTCAGGAATAAGATTCAACGCTCACACTCACAAAGATGAACACAATGCATGCTTTCACCCATAGGTTTTCCTGTATTTTCCAATTAACATTTGTTTTGACTTTCTCAAGATAACAAAGGTCTTTTCAAGGCTTGTAATAGGACTGAGTGTAAAGGTATGATCATTTTAGGCTCAGTGACTTTCATCCTCATGAAATGTGGTGCTTACAACACATTCTTCCCTTTTCCTTTATCATTTTCTTTAGTGCTCATAAGTCATCCTTTTATTCACTTTCCCATGGTGTGTTGGAAACCACATTTCTTTTGTACGTTATTCCACCTCTTTCTTTTCATCCTTTTTCTTTTCTCTTTTCTTCTCTCTTTTTATTTTATATGGAGGGGTTACATTTTTCTCAAAAACCATGGGTAAGAGGAGACTTTCCTTGTACTTCTTGACTTGCCCCTATCTTTTCACCACACCCCCAACTTAGGCTTTTGGCCTAAGTTGGCTATTCAACTAACCACAACTTCATGAGGATTATAGGTGATGGATTAAGAAAGGTCTAGTTTTCATCAAGTTTCTTCCAAAGAAAGGTAAGGCTCAAGGGGTGTTCAAGAGGGAATCACATGCTCACAAGGTAGGTCACAAAAAGAGGTATATGTCAAATTGGTTCACACTCTTCGAAGTCACCTAAGATCATATCAAAAGAAATTCTTACTTAGTTAACCGAACCAACAGGGCGAATTCTAGGTGTTGTCATGCATGGTTCAAGGTAAGCTTATCACACAAGGCATCCACACATAAGTCTAACAACACTCCACACTTTTGCTAGTATGCAATGGTCATCACAAGAGAATCGATTTGATAAATGGCTAATCACAACATTATGCAAAGAGTTCACATATTGTCGATGCAACTTCATTTGGCCTCATCGTAGCCGTACATTCATCTTCGTTCAATTTTAAGCACTATTCAAGTCATCGGTATTGATCGAAACCACGACTCAAATTTTGCGAAAGAACAGCCACGTTCAACACACGAAGGGTGGCCAAAATGTGCAAAAAAATTTTAATAAAATTCGGAAGGGTCAAAATCATTTTTTCAACTAAAAATAAGTGGAGCCTCAACCTCAAATATCCACAAAAATAGATAAAACACAATTTTAAAGCAGAACAACCTAATATGAACACAAAACATGAACAAAAGTAGCACACAAAAGGTGTGGACGTCACCCACCACCAATAAAAACATTTTTCCTCAAATGCATGATAGAGAATTCGAAATGTCAAATAATGAAAAATAGAGAGGGAGGTAAAGAGGTGATACTGGCAAATCAGTCGCTCTGTTTGTCTGGGCTTCAGTGCCTAGAGTGACTGCTAGAAGGACCAGCTTCATTGGATCCAGCAGTAGGAGTCTTTGCCAAGGAAGCCTGTACAGCCGCATCTATCATGATTTCTTCAATCTCGGCTATGTCATCCGCTGCAGCTTTCTCAAACATCTAATCGTCTGTCTCTGCCTCTGATTCAGGATCGATTGTATGCTCCATTCCATCTCCATGTCATGTGGTAGTCTGAGGCATTTCAGGCACATCTGGAATTTCCACTATTCCAAAGATCATGGATATATCGGTGGACTTTAGGTAGTCCACATCATTCTTCAGTGCTGCAATGGTAGCCTTCAAGCCTGCTACCTCCTTTGTGGCTCTTTGGTCACTCTCACACACTGCTATCCTTGTTGCTTGGGCATCAATAGTGGTGCTTAGTCGCTTCACAGCATCATCGAGGGCAGCCTGAATCATGCTTGGAATGGAGCTTTCTATGTTGGCATCCCGACAATTAGCAGATTGGCCAAGCTGTCCCATTTGGATCAAGGATGTCTGAGTGATCAACTCACATGAGGCAACATCAGCAATAAGTTTGGGTGGTAACACAACACCAGAGGGACCTGGAGGATCAGCAGGAGTAGTAATGGTATCAGATATACCAGAAGACCCAGGGGTCAGAGTAGGCAAAGATGCCTCTGCAGGTATAGATCAAGTGGCCATAGCTTCCTTCTGTTTCTTTTCCGCTTGGTCTTTACGATATTCGGCTTCGATCTTTCGAATACTGTGGAGGCGGTGGCAGCCAATTCCACATCTTTTTTTGCATCTCAAGGAACTCGAGCTCTTCTGCACAATTCAGTGATTAATACCGTAAAAGGGAGAGATGTCTAGCTCTGCTTTGCACGCATATGAAACTCAAAAGAAATTATCATCCCAAGATTTATCCTAGTTTTCTCCATGATATATCCAAGACAAGCTGCCTTAGCAAGGCGAATGATTGATTCATTCGGTGATGGCATAATTGTGGTGCAGATGAATCTGAACTAGTATCGTGCAGCTATTGTCACGACCCAAGCCTAAGGCCTAGACGTGACATGGCGAATGGGGAACCCGAAGGAACCCCAAACAAGCCTCTCAAACTTGTCATCACACTTCATCGGTCGCGGAAGTACATTCAACATTAATTAACGGGAAATAGGGACTAAGGGCAAACCATTTCAAAATG
>JAJOOR010004862.1:0-40044 GCA_036250505.1 Solanum acaule | reverse complement strand
AAAAAAAAAAAAAAAAAAAAAAAAAAAAACTTGCAATCACAAAGCAGTGATGGACTTGATGTGTAAATAGTCAACAAATCACCGTCAAGTAAAAAAAAGAAAAGGATCAAAATAGTTAAGATTTGAAGAAAAAGTATTAATCCTGGAATCCAGTTTTCTCCCATATAGCATTTCTGACTCTACTCAGATCTCTCCCTTTGAGAGTCCGCCCAACTCCTTCGTGCACGGAAAACGATGCAATTCGTGTCCTCTCTAACTGCTTCGCCAAAAACTCGTGTGGCGGAATCCGATTATCCAAATCATCGTCGTCTAAATCAGCATCACTATCTCTCCTTCCGTACTCTCTATACTCATCCTTCAGTATCTTCGACCAGTCCGGTATATTCACCGGCAACGACGCCGCAGTCGCCGTCGCGCCGGAACATTTTCGGTAGCTCTTCGTTTCGCGCTGCTTCCTCGAGATCCTTGAACTCGGAGATTTCTTACGGAACTCCGGTGACCGAGAAACCGTCGATGAGTTCCACACGTCTGATTCGTCGAACTCGAACACCGAATCAGGAGTCATCGCAACGTCTGGCTCGGTGGACAGGAATCGATAGTTTGCCGTAGCGAAATAGCTCCTTGAAGCTGCCATTGATGATGGATGGGAAGAAATTGAAAGAATGGTTAATATGTATACATACAGACACGTGTATGTATAGAATGAATGTGAAGTTGTTGCTCTCTGTTTAAATTTGGAAGGTAGTATTCTTTGTATTCTTATCTCTCTTTCTTATACTCTCAGTAAGTATGTGTTTATGTTATCAAAGAGCGAGGAATTGATTTGCTTTTATAAAGGTTTTTAATAATGGATAAGATTCTTCTCTTTACGTCTCATTTCTCCGTCTCTTCTTTTTTCAATATTCACCATTATACCCCTAGAAAAATCATGAAGACGCCACGTTATAATTTGGATTTATCCACTATCGACCCCACTAAAATCTACAGTTCCTCTAAAAATGAATTGTTGCGATGTGTCCACTCTTTCCTCTATTTCCCGTAAAATGTTAATTATTCAAATTCTTTTTTTTTAAGAACTAAAACTCAATTTTTAAAATAAAAAATAGAAATAACCATTCTGACCGTGAAATTCTTATTTACTTTATGTATCACGCTTAATTTGCATGAAGTAGTATAGCTCGATCTCGGACGTGAATCACAATTCACAAGTTCCTTAATGCTTTTTTTGGCACAAACATAAATGTGTGTTTTATTTTGATCTCCAAAATTGAAGGATAACACTAGTTGTATCAAGTCAAAATATGATAATAAATTGAAACAAGGAAAGTAAAAAACTTATCTCGAAAAGTGATTCATTTTTTTCATAACACAAAGTCACTAAATTAATGATAATTATCTCCTAATGTAACTCAACTTTATTTTGTTACAAAAATATCACACAATTTTTGTAATTTTACCTACAAAAGTCACTCAAATAATACTTTTTAAAAATATTTTTTTAAAAAATAAAATTGATTATGTATTGGCTTGATTTGTAATTTTCTTTTGTAAGACGAGCTTTTAAGTTTGAATAGTTATCTTCTTTGACCAATTTTAATTTTATTTTATTCAAATATCATATGTTTTTTTTTTATATCCAAACGTGCCTACTAAATCCGCCCCTAGTTTTCTTCTAACTATTCATATTCACCAAAAACAAAGAATAGGAAAAAACATGTATACAAAATTTGACTCCTTTTCCCAAGAAATAAAGCAAAAGGGTATTTTGGGAAGATCGTTTGTTTTCACCTGAACGGTAAAATAAGGCCCTCAAGACTATCAGCTACTTTGGCTTGACACGCGGCCCGTTGCAACACAACAAAACTGTCAACTTGTGGGGCTCAGTCACAAGGATATGGCGCGGAGCTTGTGCCAGCTGTTTTTTTGGCTTGCTTCGTTCCACAACTCGATAAGTTCTCGCGCTACCAAACTTTGTATTATGGATCATATTCCGTCCCGGTTCAGTTACATCTAGTAAAATTTTATGGAGTAAATTTTAGATTTAACAAATATAAAAATCATATTTATATGTTATACCTATAGTTTGTATAATTGCGCTTCATAACAGATTTTATGGCTATTAATTTGTATATTTCGGTATACATATACATAAAATCTATATTTGTATATTTTGGTATACAAACTAAAACACAGTAATTGTATATAAACAAAATTACTACATATATACAACACATATCGAATAGGTCTATTTGTATATTTTGGTATACAAATGGGCCCTACAATTAATTTTTATACAACACATATGTATACCGAATGGGTCTATTTGTATATTTCGGTATACAAATGGGTCCGGCAATTAATTTTTATACAACACATATGTATACCGAATGAATCTATTTGTATATTTCGGTATACAAATGGGATGGCAAAAAACATGAAATGTTTGCTGCGAATTACAAATAGAAGAAACTATGGCTATAACATTTAATTTGAATTAATAATTTGTTAGTTCATACAATTTTCCCCATTTTATATGGATAGTTAAAAATAAAATAAAATATTATTTCCTCTATATTCTTTGAAGTAAATGATGTTTAATATTTTTACTTTGTTTTAGAATAAGTATTATTTTATGATCTAGAAAAACAGAATGTTATTAAAAAAAATCGAAATTATCCTTATTTACCTAACAAAAAACTACTATTGGATTTTGTTTGATTAGAAATAGCTCCTTACTTTAATGTTATGCCCTGTGAGACATTTTAAAGAATTGTGCAAGTTACATTATTTTTGGTTTGATTTAGCCCTACAAGTGATATTGTGATCAATCGTTCAATAAGATAAAGTATATAAATGTTGTAATGAATCCATATACTTTATAAATGTCGATTTACTATTTTTACATGAAGCTTTATAAAAACATTATACATACAAAAAAAGGATGTAGTGGCCTTTGAAAATTATAAAACATTATTTTTTGATTGATATAAATCCCAATAATCGATATTGTAATCAATGGTCCAACAAGATAAGTATGGAGATAGTATAGTGATACAGAGGAGTTCGACTTAGTTTCTTTACTCGTTTACATGCTAATCTTTACCTTGAAACTTTAAAGATGCATACATTTAAAAAAAGAACAAAAGAAACTAGTGGTCTTTGAAGATTAATTATAACTACACAAACTGCAAACGATATGAGTGGCAAAATAATTTATCTATTCATCTTATGAGATGTTAGATTATGTGAAAATTAGTTTGAAGAGGAAATTATTGAGTGTGCGGATAAATTCTCTCATGAATAACTGGATATAAAATAAAGATACACATATAATGTACATAGATACTCTTTAAGGGTATGGAGTCTATTTATAGAAAACGAATGAACTTAGTTGAAAACGAACAATATATCATAACATATTAAGAATCTTTTCATAATATAGCTTAGTCCAACAATAATATTCACACATATTACTAATCTGAAATCTCCTATTTTGTTGGTAAACATGTTACATATCGTGATAAGGTATTAATTGATAGAAAATTTGTATGAAATAGTAAATTATTAATTCAAATTAAATGTTATAGTCATAGTTTATTTTAATTGTAATTCGCAGCAAACATCTCTTTTTTATGCCATCTGATTTGGTATACAATTAGTCATTTTATACATTTCGGTATAAAATGCGTTTGTGTTTGTATAAAGTGAGAGAAAAGTGTATATACAAATACTAATACATATATTTTCGTCCTATACACTTATAATTATACAAATACATATCTTATTATACAAATTACAAAGTATAAATGAATTTATACAAAACTGAACAATTTGTATAAAATTGGATGTTTGTAGCGAATTATACAAATTAAAAGCTCCATAGCAAACATAAAATCTGCTATGGAGCGCAATTATGCGAACTATAGTTATAACATACAAATATGATTTTTATGTTTGTTATATGTGAAAGTTGTTCTTAATTGATTAGGAGTCGTAGTGGTTCATTGGGTTGGATGATTTTTAATTGAAATTTAAAGTATGATCAGTTTAGAGGTAGGTAGAGTGACCAATATGGGTTGTGGCGTAGTGGTGAGACTGCTTCACTTTTAATTAGAGGTTTTGAGTTCAAGACGTGGGTATGAAAAAATCTTGTTGGGAGCGTCACCCACAAATGGCCCTGCAGTGCGCAATCCAAATTTCATCGGGGCTCTAATATGGGCTTCCGATGTCGACAAAAAAGAGAGGTAGGTAGAGTAATATTTATCATATTCAATAATTAATCATTAATTGGTAGCTATCATTAGTTTCTTCAACCAACATTTAGAAAACCAGACTTTTGTTTCTAAATCGAGACGATCCTTATAAATTCCCCATTGTTAATGTTATCTTAATTTTTTGGTGGTTTTTAGAAGAAAAAAAGGTAGTCTGCCGCTCCAAAATAAATGATATTTTAGCTTTTTCATTTTATTCTAAAATAAATAATATTTTAAAATTTCAAAAAATAATTGATTTTTTTCATTTAAAATTACCCTTCTTTACCTAATCAAAACCATTAATTAACCTTTTTTTTTAATTAGAAAGAAGTTAATAAAAGATGACAACTAATGTGGGATCGTTGTAATGATTTAACAAATGCCAAGTTGGGGGATCGTTGTCTTAGCTTCTTCCACATTAACGTATCCTCCCTCAAATTAACCACCCGTAAGGCTGTAACTAAGTAATTTTGGTAAAAGAATGTTTCCTACGATGTAATTTAGTGTAAAAAAAATCTCAAATTGATTTATAAATATTGAATACCTAATGATAAAAAATTCTTTATTGTATATAACATATTTAAAAAAACATGTTTTTTTAAAAAGTATTTTGACAAACTCTATATCAGTCAATTTGGGTTACATATTGACCCAATTTTTTAGAAGCTAAAATGGATTAATCTAATAAATGACTGGATCGATAATCCATCCAAACTTAAACATGGAGAGTTTGATTTTGCCAATCCTAATAAAACTAATGATATAGACAAAATTTTGACATGTATTGCCTGTTTTTTACCCAATGGTAGAACATCTCTTTCCCCCAAAGAATGATAGAACAACTTATGGACTTAAAACACAAATATTAATGGGACGGACCACTAGCCTAGCTAGAAGCATGACGCTTGTGGAATTATCCCTATACTGACTGTGACTTTGCAAAAACGTACGAGATCAACATGAGTAAAATTAAGAGGCATCGGACTTTGATTAATCATACATGATAGGATAGAAATTAAAGTCGTGTTTCACCTGTTTTTTAAAGTTAGTTTAAGTTTATAATTACCGATACAACTTGGATTTTTTTTTTTGTACAATGGCCACACATTTGATGTGCATATATAATAGTAATAATTGACAACTACTTGAGATTGATAGACTCACATGCATGTTCATCGAGATTGTAGGGTTGTGAATGGTTCATTCGTTGACGTTCTCTATTTACCTCTAAAAGTGATGTGCATGCTATTCTCATTTTCACTTTCGAGTAATGTCAATATCCTGCTTATAGCTGTTGTTGGATTCATAATTTTTCATATGCCTTGCTTGACGTATACGTCTTTTGCGTATTCAATTTGGTCTCTATGCAAGTCTCTTACGTATGTATATTATTATATATAGTGTCCAAACTATAACTATATTTCGTGTACCACACATGTTGTGTAGATGCTGACGGCAATGAACTCAGAAATTTGTTGACCCAACCAATTATCATACAACTATTTCTGTTGGCAGAGTGATATAAAGAACTTAAAAGACTATTTTTGAGTCAAATGTGACAGTAGTTATTCTTGTCTTATTTCCTAACTAATTATAAAACTAACAAATTTTGTGTAAATGATACATATTGAGATATACTGTCCCGGTCAAGAATTTTTACACCATACAATAGTCCAACAAAGTCCACACATTAGTATACATGATACATCTATGATGATTATAGACTAGGGAAAACTATGTAATTAGACAAGCGTTCATAACTATTAAATTTTACTATACTTTAAAATAATTACATAATCTCTTGCTCTTTCTCCTCCCCTTTCTCTTGCTCACTATCCCCCCCTCATTCTCTCCCTCTCGCCTTATAGAGGCAAATACTTGTATCTAGAAGCAACTCGAATAACATACATAATTATTAAAACTATCGATATGTTGAATAATTAAAGAAACAATTACCTAAATATACAACTTATTTTACTATATTCTCTAAAATTCCCATCATTTGATTTTATTTTTTTACACAAATCCGTATTCTCTTCAATTTTCGGATACATCACTTTATACGATGTATCGTTCAGATACATCACTTTGTATTCGATATCGAGATGATGTATTCGAAATCGGTACATGATGTATTATGTACGTTTTGGGATGTATCCGAATTCCACCAAATTTAAGAGATTTTTGTAATTTGTAAAAGAAGAGTGATAGAATGTAATTAACTCATAACACTATGAGATTTGTGTAAAATTTCCTATAATTAAAACCTATATTAATATGTTTTATAAAAGTTGCTCTTTTATTACAACATTAAGCAGCTGACTCCTAAATATGATAAGATCCCAAGCCCACCAGAGAGAGAAATGGTTTGGCCCAAATAATGAATTGCTTTCTAGCCTGTGAAAGGTAAATGTCATTAGAAGAGATTAAGCCCAATTTTTCAACATACAGGCCCAAGGGTAAAATAAGACATTTCGAAAAAAATCTATGCAAAACCCTAGTTTTATATATTCTGTTTCATCACACTCACGACTGCCCCTTCGAAACACAGCTAAACCTCAACCCTAGCTCATTGTCAAAATGCCGCCAAAGTTCGATCCATCTCAGGTCGTCGAGGTTTTCGTCCGAGTCACCGGAGGTGAAGTCGGAGCAGCGAGTTCACTCGCTCCCAAAATCGGTCCCCTCGGTCTTTCTCCTAAAAAAATCGGAGAAGACATAGCAAAGGAGACCTCAAAGGACTGGAAGGGTCTCCGAGTGACCGTCAAACTCACAGTGCAGAATCGTCAAGCTAAGGTATCGGTTGTTCCTTCCGCTGCCGCACTTGTCATCAAGGCGTTGAAGGAGCCGGAACGTGACAGGAAGAAGACGAAGAACATCAAGCATAACGGTAACATCTCACTGGATGACGTCATTGAGATTGCTAAGGTGATGCAGTCTAGATCTATGGCGAAGGATTTGAGTGGAACTGTGAAGGAGATCTTGGGAACATGTGTATCTGTTGGTTGTACGGTAGATGGAAAGGATCCTAAGGATTTGCAGCAAGAGATTACTGATGGAGATGTGGAGATTCCTCAGGATTGATTGATGATTGATGAGATAAGAGGGAATTATGAACTGATGATTCCATTGATGGAGGTTATGTTCTGATTTTGTTCTTATATTAATTTTTATGTTATTTGGTTTTGAGTATGTTATCGAGGATAATTTTGATATAATTATGACGAGTAAACTTTGGAATTTTTTTGATTAATGTAGTTTGAATTTTTCTCGATGAATTGCTCTATCTAGTGTGCTATTTTATATTGTCTGCGTTGTTTAGTAGTGGCGTTATATGTATTTTTAGTTTATGTTGCTGTTTTTAATTAGTAAAGCTCCTTTGGAATAGTTATTATATGAATAATGCCTAGTAGTCATAATTAGCAATGTTGCTATTTACTCTTACGTCTTACGTCCACAGTGACTATCTTGCTGAACTGTTTTGAAATTTTATTAGCACATTGGGTATATCCATTGCACTATACTTTGTATAACAATTGTTATATTTGCATGAACTGCGGCTAAACTTCCAAGTAGCTGAGTATCTTTTGAAAACAACCTCTATGTGAATCAGAGTAATGCACACACACACTCTAACCTCTCACTTCATGGGATGACGTTGTGTATGTTGCTGTTGATTAGTATAAACCCACCTTGTGGCTTTTGATTGTTTGTTAAACAAACAAAAGAAATTATTTTAAAAGTATTTCTAATTAATAATATAGATAACTAACCTTTGTGTTACTAATCGTTCCTCGAAATCAACTTGCTACCTTACTGATTGTACAAAAGGTACATCTTCATGCTAGATTTTTCTGTCATTCTCTTTAATTTCCTGGAGAGTTAATTTTATAGTCCATTAGAAATGTTGATGGGTGCCGGCCAAACCTGCAAGACTTTGCACCTCCCTGTATGGCATAATTTTTACTCCCTCCGTCTAATTTATTTGACATTCGGATTTCATGATTCAAATCAGTCTATTTTTGTAAGTAAATTTTTCATATATTTTGGATTGTTAATTTTTGGGACTTATAATTTTGTTTTTTTAGGTAGGTTAACAACTACCTAAATTTCATTTCAATTTTTTTTTGAAGATTTCATGTTTAAATTTCTGTTCAAATTTAAATTATTTGACCCTCGAAAAATGATATATGCGAGATAAATGTAGTAGTTTTCCGCCTGTTCCACAACATTCTACATCTTTTAAATTGTAAAGATGGAATTTGGACCTAACTCAATCTCAAAAGCTAGCTTATGTTGGGAGGATTGTCCAAGTTCATATAAGGAGACCAAATTCCCCATCTCTTTTCTGAGGGGGGGAATTCTTAACATAAATTCATGTTAAAAGTGAACTGATTCCTAGTATTTGATTCACACCTTGCAAAGTATGCTCTCTCCATGCATCAAGCTTCATGCCTTGGATACCTTCACCAATATGAAATACTTGAATCCCATAGTTATCAACTTTGGCAGCAATCAGCCTCTTAGTCACGTTTTATAGTATTCATAGTAAAACATAGCTATTCTCCTCCTTTATCAGGAACCTACTATACATACTTTATTGAAGTAACAACAATGAAGTAATTGAAAAATGCGTAAAGTTTTTAATAAAGGCAAAAGCTACAGAACCTAATTAACCTATTTCCATATAATATGAAAAAAACTAGATATATCTAAACGAGATGAAACTTTCGAGAGGAGAGGAACATGTTGTCACTACATAATGTTAGTTCAAATCTTGCAAGATACAAAACAGAGCACGGATATCTAGCAAGATTCGAAACCAAACGAAGAACAGCAGAAAGAGTCTGTTTAAGTTCAAAAGAAAAAAAAATCCAACCAGCGTACCGCCCTGCTCCACATGTTTTTTTCCAAAAATATTTTGTATCTCGTCCCATTGCCAGAGGCCGACCTACATTGATCCGTGAGGGTGCACGTGCACCTGGTAACTTTTCAAAGCAAATTATATGTATAGATACCTTATGTAAGGATTATATATAAAATTGTGCACTTCATTAACCAAAATTCATCCAGGTGAGTTGGTTAAAATTGCAACTATTACCCACCACGTCGTGGGTTCGAGTCTAGCACGAAAGATAATGGTGCACCCACAATTTTTAAATCCTAGATTTGCCTCTGCTCATTGCAATTCCTATTCACAGTAGATTGTCAAATTAATAAAATTCTTGAATGGGTATGGATGATCATTTCCTCTTCCTCTGGGAGCTAGCAGTCGCTTAATGGTCAATAATAAAAGCTGCGGCAGAAAGGGTAAAAATATTGAATCTTTGACCTGTTCCACATACAAGTTATATACTAGAATGAAGAAGATATGCAACACAATACAACTTGTGGAATATTATGTTAAGTCTAGAGAAAAGACATAAAGTGACACCTGAAATTATTTTAAACTAGTTAACCAAATTGCGCTTCGCGCGGTCATATATTTCTATATTAATTGATATAAAAAAATTAAGAAATTGCAATATTAAAATATATATATATAAAATAAAATAGAAAATAACAATAAAAGAAAAAAACAATAGAATTAAATTAGTTTCAAGAGAAATAAGAAGAGAATTATAATTTTTCCTTAGAACAATACAAAGACATATTTCTTTATGTGCGAATTTTATATACGTTGTTATCTCATTTTTGGGTGTTTTAAATTATTTATGTTATTTCGCTAATAATTTCCTTTATATAATACTAGTTATGTTTATATTTTTATTTAACTATATAAATTTAGCGTTCATGTAATTTTTCTTGCTTATAATTTAAAATTTTCACAATTATTACTTTAAAATATGAGCATATCAATTTGTTTAATTGATAAAATTAATAGCCTAAACTTTTTGTTATATATCTACACAAATCTTTCATATGAAAGGCATAAAAATTAATATTTTGTAAAAAAATTACATTAAAAATAGAAATAATAAACACACAAGAGAGCTCAAATATCAATTTTGTATAGATATTGAATAAATTAAGTAATCTAAACACTACATAAAGATGAAGAAGTTAAAAGCGAATATCAATGATTTCATATATCAATATGGGGATGAGTTTTGATTTTCAATAAAGAATATGAAAAATTTGGACAATAAATGATAATAATTGTCACTTTTATTCTTATAAACTAATATAATAAATAAGAAAATAGGGAAAAAACATCTTGGCTAGTGCAATATTTTTTTAAAATTTATTTAGTGAGCAATTATCTTATTCTTTAATTGACTAATTATGTAAATATTTTTTAAATAATTGAAAATTAGATAAAAAGAGAAATCTCATAATTAAGAGAGTTAAAGGGATGGATTAATTTTTTTCAAGCTATTTGAAATTATATTTCATTAGACTACTCTATTTTAATAAATTTTCATTCGTTAAGGAGAAAATGAAAGATTTAAGTAATAAATATTTTTGTCTTTAAACTTACAATAAATAATAGGAATAAGTGGAGTAGTAAAAGTTAGGGTATTTAAATTCTTATAATAAATAATAGAAATTAATGAAGGGAATAGTAATTGACACATTTTTTTAATAGTGATTATAATTAGAAATATAGTTAAAATTACAACAATAAAAAATAAAAAATAAAAATAAGGATCATTAAAGAGAGGTGTCAAATCATTTTTTTTTAAATATTTTAGCTTTATATAATATATATAGATACATATAAATTTTTCATTCTTCTTGGAGAATGAAAGGTTGGAGTTAAATATTTAGGCCTTTAAATTTACAATAAAGAATAGTAAGTAGAACAATAAATTTTGAGACATTTAAGTTTTTACAATATATAATAGAAATAAATGGAGAGAGTAATAAATGACACTTTAAAAATAATAAGAAAAAAATTAAAATATAGTGAAATTTATCAAAAAAATAAATAGGATTTTTGTCCTTTTTTTTTTTTTTTTTGAAAACGAAAGTATAGCATATAATGTTTATAGTTTCTTTAGTTTTTCATTAGAATTATACAAATACTCAAGTTTATTGTCAATTTTTTTAATTCATTGCTTGGATAATATTTTTTTTTGTAAGTTATCAAATTTTCTTTCTTTAAAATGCTTCTAATCTTAGTGTCGTATTTAGGAATGTACTTGGGCATACAAATAAATAGTAATTTCGAGTACATAATGTTCGTTTTAGAATATTGCAAAAATTATCATAATAAAAAATCAGATGAACTAACCATAATTTAACCTAATGAATTATGTGTGTACAATTATAGTCATATAAAAGAAAAAGAAAAAAATCCTTTATATTTTATGTTCTTCAATAAAGTACATAAATGAAATATAGAGAATAGGAAAGAAAAACTAAAAAGATCAAATTACTATAATAATAATTTTATTGTAATACTCTACATTATCTTCTTCCAAAATTCATAATTTTCTCTACTTTTGTATCTTCCTCAACTTTCTTCTTCACACCTTTGTATCTTCCTTAACTTTCTTCTTCACCCTACAAGCACAAATAGTATATTATGAAATTGTTAAGAGTCCATAATTTTATTTGGATTGAGTTGATTCAATTTAGTTTCAAAGATTAGTTAAATTGACTAAACAAAATAAATAACATCACATAAATTATTAAAGTAAAAAATATAATTAAAAAAATTAAAAGAAGCATTTTTACCCATAGATTCTTTACGACTTTGTTGAAAGCAACCGTATGATGTAATTATTAGAATTTCTTCCTCACCCTAATGTATGATATGGTGATGGAGTCGGGGAAAGCACAACACTCGTTCCCGCAGCCCTTGTTGCAGCTGATAGACTCTAAAAGAATAACTTTGAATGAAATTTTTCTTGCTACAAAATATGAATTTATACAGAAAAAGAGGAGGAATACCATAAGATGTCATAAACTAATAAATTTAATTTTGGGGGTTATGAAGATTAGAAAAAAAGAGTTATGAATATTATTAAGATTATAAGTTGAAGAGGTGTGAGTTATTGGTAGTTATTTCTTATTTTATTAAAGATATTAAATATATATTATAGTGGTAGGTGAAAAGTTGAGTAATTGGATGTGAAGACTTTTTGAGATATTAAAAATAAAACAATTAAATAATGAAGGAAAAAATGGTAAAAAAAAAGAGAGAAAAAAGACAAATATGAATGAAGGCCATAGAGAGGTGCCAAATCACATTCTCTATGTTTCTCCTTTATATATATATATATATATATATAGAGAGAGAGAGAGAGAGAGAGAGAGATTTCTAAAAGGGCAAATTACAGAAATCACATACTTTTAAGGCAAAATTACAATCTATCCCTTAAAAGTTTATAATTACATAAATCCCTCAAACAGATACAATAATATAAGCGCTGATACATTAATCTGATGCGCGAGATACATTAATCGTTCAGTAAGATATATTACATTTTATACATGATACACTAATCTGATGCACGAGATACACTAATCTGATGTGCAAAAATGAAGGATTTTGGAGATTTGTAAAACTTATAGGGAATAATGGTAATAAGTAAACTAAAAGGTGGGATTTCTGTAATTTTTCCTTTTTAAAAAGATACCTTAACTTTGATTACCCCACAAAATATTTCAAAATAACAATAAATACACACATTTTACACAAGCGTAAGTCTCACCCCAATTAATAATATAATTACATATTTTTTTCAATCATTTAGTAAAAAATGGATAAAATCTTGAATCATTCATATTTTTATCATGACCCGCTCCATTTAACCCTAAACCCTTTCAAATTTACATTGTTTGCTATTTGCTCACTAGAATTATTTGAGGGTAAATAATTGTAATGTTAATAAATTAGTCACTCACAAAACGTCATTTTTTAATTTAAAAAAGACCATATACTTTTAAAGTCAAAAAGATGGTAAACAATAGTAAAATTGAATAAATCATCTACATTTACACATAAAAATTGCAAGTTGTAGTTTTAATATGTATGCAATTTTATAAATCGTTCAAAATACAAATAATAAGAAACTATATATATCAACAAATAATATATTCAATTAAAATCACAAACGTCATGTGGTGATATATTTGTCCTTTCTATTAGTAAACATTAAACAACTCACATTATTTAGCAACAAATAACTCTCTCTAAATGATTAGTTTTGTAAGCTAATTTATTTAAATAAATTTACTAGTAAAAATATAAAACATAAAATCAAGAAAATGAACAAAATGATTTGAGAGATATTTTTGTCTTTACATAGATAATCCCATGGTATTAAATCTTGTGTATTACTAATACCACCAAATGGAAGGTATTAGTAATACATCCTATAAACCATGAATTAGTTATACTTTGTCCAAAATTTCCTACCAAACATAATACTAAATAATACCATACATAATACATGGACTATTTCTCCTAATACTTCCTACCAAACAACCCCTTAGTGATTTGCCGTTATTTTCTTCTTGTGCTATCTATTATTCATGTGTATGTAGTGTTAGTTTAGGACTGATTTGAGTTTGAATGTTTCTTCACTAATTTAGTTTTGAAATTTGTTTGCAATTGCACTTTCAGGATTTACAAATTAGTTGATCTGATAACTTTTAAATAAACTAAATAATAAAAAAGAAAGTGAAGCTAGTAAATGTAGATGCAAATTTCATTGAGGATGAAAATTTTTCTTGGAAAAATCACCCCACACATCTATTTAAGGAGTAATATTACAGGTTTTAGATCTACTTTTAAAATATTACTACTTATAACATTTTAATTGCAAGTTATAACAGATCATTTTTTTATTTATAATTCAATTAATTCCACTTTATTAAATAATTAGTTTTTTTATAATTATATTTTAATTAATAGGTGAGATAAATAAAATCAATAAGAGCGAATCAATGGTAATTATCTAGTACACTTTTTTAAGGATATTTTACATTTCACACATAATATTACACTTTTTTAGGGATTTTTTTATTGTTCACACATCAACCACCCACCTCCACTAGCACGTTTCTTTCTGACTCACACGCCAAATCAGTACCCCCACCCCCACGTTCAACCTTTACTCAAATGGTAAATCTTTCTCTCTCACCATCACCATTCTTTTTCTTTGTACATCCAAAGGATGAAACAATAAATCTTTCTCCCTCATCATCTTCATTCTTCTTTTTGTATACTCAAAAAAAGGACAAATCTTCTAAACAATACAATGGATCAAGAGTTTAGGTTAACAAAAAAACATGTCGAAGAATAAAAAACATAAGCATACACTTAGAAAGAGTCCAGATTCGTTAGAAGGGGTTTCTAATGTTGAAATTGAGGCTTCATCTTTTAACATCTTGACTCAAACGCCTCCGATCAACATAAATGTGAATCCGGCGATCATGAGTGTTACCACTCCCAAGAAGAAACAAACCCCAGTAAAGTTGTATATGATCAGATTTTTTATATTTTTGACATGAAATTGATATACTATGTAGTTGGTACGATTTTTTTTGTATTAATATGTTTGTGCATTGGCATGAAGTTTGTATAAATATGGTATTACTTTTTCACAGTTGTATTTAAATTATTTTTCGATTGAAGTTGGTGAAATGGGGATAAAAATTTATATGTATTTCTATCTTTTTGTGATTTGTTCATAATAATTAATTCATTTTGTTTCTCAAAATTATTTTTTTCTTCAATGTTGTTTCAGTGATTATGATATGTACACATGTCTATTTGCTGAATATATTAGCAATGGAGTTTTTGATATGGGTACCATTGATATCGATGCAAAGTACCATCGTCAAAGGTACGCCACAATCCTATGGCAGTATGGAAGAAGCAAGAATGTTGATGACGCAATTAGTGAGAGTGAAGTAACTGGAATTGTTGCTAGCAAATTTGAGGACCCCGCATAACAAAAGAACATGCTCTGGATACTACCAATTATCCTACACCGAGACCATGAAAAATAAATTTGAGATAGTTGATTGTTGCTTAGACTTTTAATTATTACATGCTTTTTAATTTTTAGATGATGTATATTTGTTTTTGCTAAGTTTTTTACCACAATATATAATATGCACTATTTACATTATCAGATTTATTATTCCCAGATTTATATCAGTTGGATACCAACTTCATACATTTTTATTTTTAGCATGTCTTAAATTTTCAAGTTAAATACCAAGTGTATACAAATTGGATATCAGCATTAACCAGATTTATATTGGATTTTTAGTTTTGAAAAACACATCATAAACATAGTAAAAATTAAAATATATTGAGATTCCTTTTATAGGACAACTGTATACATAGTTACACTTATGGTTTGTTTGGAAAGCCACTTGGTAATTGAAATTGGTGTAATTATTAGTGTAGTAATTACCAGCCTAGTAATTATGCTGTGTAGTAATTACACTGACCTATTTGGTTGCCACAGTGTAATTACACTGTAATTACACATGTCCTGTTTGGATGCCACAATTAATTACACATGTTTTGTTTGGATGCACAATTGCAATCATAAATTTATATTCAAGTTTAAAAATAAAAATTAATTATTTAAAATTTATACTAGACAAATAAGAAACGTTATAAATGACATTAACTTAAATATTTAGAATATATATTGTTTTTTTGAAAATATATTAATTAATAAACATATTTTCTTTAACTAATATTATGAAAAAATAATTGATTTATATTTTTTCAAATTAATATATTTTAATTGAATTGATCATAAAAATTAAAAGTATGAAGTTTCTACGAACATCGTGAAATGCATGTTTGATAAAAGATTAATATATAAATAAAATATCATAAATTATTAAATGTTTGACAAAAATATAATCTATCAAGTCTAATTAAAAAATGACGTGCAATGTGAATTCAATATTACTAAAACAAATGAAACTAAAAATATAACATAAGTTATAAATTCAAAACAAAAAAATTAGGGATAATGGTCTGAAAAATACCCCAACTTTGGTTGGATTTGCTGTTTCGATACTAAACTTTCACAAGGACCTATTACCTCCCTAGATTATTTAATACCGTATTTTTTACCTCTTGAACTATTTAATAGTGTATTTTAAAGGTATATATGTGCCCACGTGGACACATTACTATTTATAATTTTGCATTATTCTTTATGTCCACGTGGGCAAATATATATGTTTAAAGTACGGTATTAAATAGTTTAGGGAGGTAATAGGTCCTTATGAAAGTTTAGTATCGCAACAACAAATCTGAACAAAGTTGGAGTATTTTTCAGACCCTTATCCCAAAAAATTAACATAATATTCTTATAGCAAATTCCAACATAGCATGCATAAATATGATTATTTTTTTTTCTTAATAAAGAAAACGTAAGTCTATAACCTTACTTAACAATAAATTCTATTTTAATTTAAAAATTAGAATACTAATAAAATTATGCTAATGAGAAAATAAGCATGGCATAAAAAAATAGATAATACAAAAAAATTGCATAGAATCACGTAAAGTAAGGTTGAGAACAAGTTTAAAATGAAATATAATAATAAAAAATAAAAAATAAAAAATAAACTTTTCCAAATTTTTAGAATAATAAAAATAAAAAAAGAACTTAAAATAATAGAATTAAAAAAAATTAAAACAAAAAAATAAAAATAGAAATAAAAAAAATAAATTAAAAAGTAATCAGCTGGTAATTACACCATGTAATTACCATCAATTCACAGCCTTTGCGTGTGAATTGTAGAGTGCAATTACCCCCTGCCAATTATAACAATTATCTGCTGACCAAGTAATTACATGTCCAACCAAACATGACAAATAGTGTAATTACACCCAATTACACCAAATCCAATTACCAAGGTGTCCTTCCAAACAGGCCCTTAAGTTTTCCAGGTAGATATTAATTGGATACAATTTTAACTAGTTTTAGGTTGACTAATTTGGTTGAAATCTCAATTACATCTTAGTTTTTTCTATTTTTCCAATTGGATACCAGTTGGATACCAAATAGATACCAATTGGATGCAACAATAACTAGTTTTAGGTTAAGCTAATTTGATTGAAATCTTAATTACTTTTTGTTTTTTCTATTTTTCCAATGGGATATCAGTTGGATACCAAATGAATACCAATTATAAATTACATTAACTAGTCTTAGGTTGGCTAATTCGATTGAAATCTCAATTAATTTTTTTTTTAAATTTCCATTGGGATTTCAGTTTGATATCAAGTGTATACCAATTGGATACAACATTAACTAGTTTTAGGTTGGCTAATTCGGTTGAAATATCAATTACATGTTTTTTCAATCAATGGGATTTTAGTTGGATACCAAATGGATACCATTTTCATACTTAAATTTGACTTAATTTTTCCAGTCGATGCCAATTGCATATCATCATTACCGAATTTTTCACTATATATTTAAAAAACACTGAATACACAAAGGATTAAGTAGTACACATAATAAGTGTTTTGAAATTATAATCCATTAACTTAAAAACAAAATAAATCAGAACATGAGTTTGTCACAATTAAACAACCAAATCAAAATAAAAATAAATTATGACTTTTTCCAGCAAGGTAATTTGAATATGTCTTCATGTTGTGTCCCTCCCGACGACATATACTGCACTTAATTTTAGACCTCTTGAATTTCACATCAGCTAGCCCTTCCAGCATTTAAGTTGTTATCTCCTTACAAACATGATAGAAAAGTGCAAATACATACGTTATATGAGTATACAAATTTCATACAATTTTTATGCATACTTCCTATACCTATTCCATGCCAAAAGTCAACACTGATTCATACCATATTCATTCCAAAAAGAATATCAAAATCATATCATTTCTAACTAGTAATTGTCTTTTATTAAATAAGCAGTACACCAAATTCATTCCATTATTATACACAATTTCATACCAATATAATGCCAAAAATAAAAACTGAATCATACCAGATTTGTACCAAAACATTATCAATTTCCGTTCAAGTCTGATATAACTAGTATACCAATTTCATACAGATTTTATGTCAATTTTTAAACTAGAGTCGTACCAAAAACGATAAATGATTCATGCAAAGAATGAACAAATTTAATGTTCATATAAAAAATTAATAGTATAAATAAAAAAAACACCACAATTAAAAGTATTATACAAAATCTATATCTAATCAGCATACATAAAAAAATGATATCAATATTTTTTTACTAGAAACCTTAAATTAAAAAAAAAATCATACCAATATTTATTCCTGTTTCAAAAATTTATTATGTAATCTAAACAAAAGAATGTTTATACAAAAAACGTCACAATTTAAATCTATTATACACAAACAAAATCAAAAAATTTCCGTTACAGTTTCATTATTCTTAGTTTTTTTCTCTTTTGAATAACATAACAATACAAACAATAAATCGCAAAGAACAATAACCTTAAGGATCCCATCTACCACTATGTTTTATTAGTATTGATAAGAAGAGAAAATCTGATTTTTGCATTACTTTTAACTGATTGAGTCAAAAAAGAAAAAAAAATTGACAGAAAAAAATCAAGGGAGAGAGAAACGTTTGAAAATAAAAGAAAATCTGATTTTTGAATTAATTTTAACTGATTGAGTAAAAAAAGGAAAACAAATATTCCTATTTTGTTTTGAATCTCCTAAATTTATGGCATTATTAATTATCTTAAATGTATTCAAATTAATGACTATAAATTAATTATCCATTTTTTTCTTTTTATGATTTTAAAAAAAATGTTTTTTACTGTTATTTTAAAAATCTTTTTTTTTAATAAAATGTTACAACTTGAAATTCTTTATTGTTACAACTTGAATTTTTATTATACTGTCATAATTTGAAAATATTAGTCTTATATATGTCATTTATAAAATTTTCACATTTTTCTTTGGGTTGAAGATGGAAAGCTCTTCAACATCTATCAATGGAGGTTTTGGAGAAGACGGGAAGTGGATCTTTTAATAAAGAATATAATTCAAATTATCAGTGCCATGTGACATTTTTACATTGGTTTGGGTGTGTATTTTTACACCTCCACGCACCTATCAAATGTGAGAACACAATTATTGTGAAAATGAGTCAAAAGTGTTTATTTATTGTGATTTGAAATAGTCCATGGGATAATAGTACTTCCGCAAATTTTAGGTGTATTTTTTGAAAATTCAAATATCATTTTATGTTTGTTCTCTTAAGAAAATATAAACTTACGCTTGATGTAATTAATTAGTATTTTCAATTATTTTTTAATTACTTAAAGTGCTAAAGAATAAAAATTAAACATCATTTCAAAATAAGGTAGGAGCATTTGTGCAATGACCCAACACTTACTTCACGTCAGAATAGCAATACTTGTGCTGCCAAATGGCATCAAACAACAATTTGCTTCAAGCACCATTATCATTGTTATGACTAGGTGGTCCATTTTTTCTTTAAGATGAGTTGGAATATCTTGCACATCCTTTCCTCTTGCATTGCAAATCATGATTTTTAAGTTTCTTAACATCACTAAATCAAACTCATTAATCATTCTTTTCTTTCTTGGATACAACAACAACTAACGTCCTCGTCCTCGTATGTTCTTGTTTTAATTGTTTGGGCTTAGCTAAGAGTAATGTAAATTTAACTCAAAGAAAGTATCAACGCATATGGGTCCTGAAATTTCATAAGCGTGACATTCATGAACCAAGAGCTTATTCACAACTAAAGCTTATGATTAACCAAATACTTGAACGTGTGTGTTGTCAATATCATCAGTGATACTCTTAAACTATCCAAATGAGTCTATATTTTCAGACTTTTCCCTATTTAATCAGTCTTTTCTATAAATCAAACTATTTAGAAAAATGCTATAATTTCTACTTTATGCTTAAAAATTGATTGAAAGCAACATTCGTATTTCTCATAACAAATTTAAATATTGTTAGGTGAATTATCAATTATATAAAGTTCAATCAAGTTTAGAGAAGCGCCAACCATGATAAAATTAGTGATCACCTTACATATTATTGACTTAAAGAGTATAGCTAACACAATATGATTTTACTTACTACATACTTCCTTCGTCTATTTTTATTTATCATGTTAGTCAAAATTTATATAATTTGACTTTATAAAAGAAAATTATAACAATTAAAAGTAGACAGATGTAATATAACTTAACATATGAAGCGTGCAACGACGCAAAAGAAAAGAAGATATTTCTAGAAGTACATACGTGTCAATAATACAAAAGAGGAAAATTTCTCTAGTCAGTAGCTCACCCTCTTTCAAACAAACTGATGTGGCCATTCCACCAAACAATAATTCATATTTTTCCACATGCCTTCTTTGGTGCTTCCATTTTTCTTGTCTCTATTTATTGCATTCTACACACGTGGAATCCCTTAACACCACACGTGTTCTCTAATTCTTGATATTTTCAACTTCCTCTTCCTATATAAAAAAAACAACCTCCAAACAATTTGGTATATTATTCCTCAAAGTCTCTTGTGTCTTATAATAATAATCTAAGGAGAAAGAGTTTACATTTGTTTTGTACTAACAATAATGGAGAAGAAGATGGTGAATTTGAAGCCTTGGATTGAGGTTGCTCCTTCACTTTTTGTTTTTCCACAAAAAAATTCACATTCTCCAAAATTGGAGACTATTAAAGAAGATGATAGAGCTGAATTAGGCCAAGATAATGGAGATGATAAATGATTAAAGTTGCTCTCCTTTTTTTTGGTTTTAAGGGGAAATATAGGGAAAATTTCACAATCTCAAGCTAAATTAATCTTTATAGCCATGATGAATTGTATTACTAGCTAGTTGTTAATTGTAAACTCTTCTATTTCCCATTTGTGGAATAGAATGTTTATTATATATAATCTCAAAAAAGATTTCTCTTTTCTTTACGCTCTTTTAATTTTTCTATGTGTGTTTTTCTCCCTTTTATATCTTCTTCGATACGTTTTGCTTGAGTTGCTATTTTATTGAAAATAACTTCGTATTTTGCTAAGTTATGAGGAAAATCTTCATAAAAATTATGAGATTGGGTTGAGTATGTTGTTATTATAATTTCATAATATTGTGTAACTGTAAAAAGACTAATGAGAAAAATCCTGTGCTATGCACGAGCTTGAGCCAATATGTATTTATAAATTTATTTATGTTAAGTGATGTCAATTGTCAATTATTTAAATTTATAATCTAAATGATGAAATTGTCCTCGCTGTAAGCAAGCATGTCAATGAATAATATTTAATTTAAGTGGTCTTTGATTAAATAAAATTTAAATTTATGATTAAATATAATTTTGATAAATGATGAAATTGGCCTCACTATAAAACATGTCAACAAAAAGCCGTCGCAAATGCAATAATGCGTAGCACGTGAAATTGACGTGGGATCCAAATTTTCAGCAAAGTCATCTATACCGCTACATACGAAATGACCAAACTATCCTTGGAGCAACCAAATGTCAACGAAATGACCAAACTATCCTTGGGGTCAACCAAAAATGTCAACAAAATGACCAAACTATCCTTGGGAGCAATCAAAAATGTCAACCAAGTGGTGAGTGCTTCAGCACAACTCCACTCCACTTCTTATAATAAAATAAAATAAAATAATAAAAAGATGAAGATTAAATGGAAAGTCTGCTTCAGCATTTAACATATTATAATAAAATAATAAAAAGACAGAGATAAAATGAAAAATCTACTTTCAGTATATAACATATTATCCTCGAAAGAAAAATCATTTTTCCGATTTGAGTTGTTATCCTCGAAAGAAAAATCATTTTTCCGATTTGAGTTGTTTTCGTGTTGATTCAAACATAAAAAATGAATTAACTTCAAGAAGTATATTTCTTCGTGATAATAGGAAAGAGTTAGATAGGACCTTTGTGCGAAAATTACCTTATTTATATATAATAATTTTTTTTATATCTATAATAGTTAAAATTGTGACTCTATCACTGCATGGCAAGCACACCGTACCTAAATCGATTGCACGACTCAGAATTGGGATTTATTGATTTGAGAAATGATTTTTAAAACAAAATAAATGTCAAAAAGAAAGTTTCTAGATGGCTGCCCGAATATTGGTTTGACGTAGTAATATGTAATAAATATAGTATACAGTAATAAAAGACAATTGAAAAATCATCACTTGAAGTAGCAAGTGGTTGCCACTTCCCATCACCTTGTCTTATTACACCTAATAATAATAATAATAATAATAATAATAGTAAGGAATTGGTCATGAGGAGATGGTTGTAGTATTTTAGATCCCTCAAGTATTGATAAATTGAAATTTTGTCCTAATTATAAATGAATCAACATATTTTGATCTTTAATTCGTTAAACGGTGTAGTTTGATCTATTAGATAGGAGATATGCTATATTTATATTAGTTAAAATTACATTATCATCAAACATATATAATAGTAACATTACAAATTCAATATATATGGTAGTCAAATAATGTATACTTCTAATATATAACAAATTTATGTGGTATCATTTAAATTAAGAAAGTCAAATTAAATTAATTTTTTTATTGTAATATTTTCAAATGCCTTTTAAATATTTCAATTGTTAATTAATGTGACTTATAATTGTTATAATTTTCAGATGTGTAAATTGTAGAGCAAACAACAAATTCTATTAGTTTAGTGTTTAATTACGTACCTTCACTTAAATTTTTGAAATTATCTTCCGTATCATATCTGGTGCATATAGATACATATATCTCGATTACATGCGAAGCAGATATATCTATCTTTGTATATCTAAAATTGGAATGTAACATAAAACGCACCCAATTTAGGAGTAAATCATGTGTGTAATGATTCATGATGTCTACCGTATCCTTGATTCAATTAAAATTTCAAAATCTACATTGGTTCATTTATTTTGTATTATCTTCCACCGTCATTCACTCCATACAATGAATATGATAAAGCCTTTATCTAACTTCAATAGACAATCTTTAAAAGTCTATATAAATTACCATGTATCGGATACATATTTCATTTATCTATTATAGTGATGATATGAATAAGATACATACTCATGTATCTGATATAATGGCAATAATATTATTAAATACATATTTTATGTATCTGATATAATGACATCATGTATCAGATACATAAAACATAATATGATACAACAAAAAAAATTTAACCATCAAAATAGCTTATCAAAATACTAAACCAATGATTTTTTAAGAAAAAACTTGATATAACTATTCAAAATTAGAAGAAAACACTTATTGAAAATTATAGAAATTCAGATACATGACTTAAATAATGGATGAATCATTTCAAATCTTGAAATTCAGATATGTAGTGCTTCATTTTTATTCAAACAATGTTGAGCAACTAAAGAAGAACGTGGGAAGAAGAATGGCGAGAGAGATTGCGCTGTCGAACGTGGAAGAAAGGAAAAGGAGAGAGATCGAGTTGACTGGGAGTTGGAGGTATAATTTAGGGGTGTGATTAGGTGGGTAGATGCATACATACTCTATTTAACACTCCTTTTTCAAAGAGTGATATATTTCAATGTACTCATTCCAAATATGGTATAAAATTATTAAATACTGCAATAATAAGCAATTATTTAAAATATAGATTAAGTTAGTAGATAATGCATGAATATTTGTATAATTAAGTAGTTTTTCCTAAATTTTATTTTAAAGAACTTAAAGATTCCATATTCAAATAATCAAATTCACAATCAAAATAAAAAAATATTGAATTTTCAAATTTAAATAATGCCACATAAATTAAAACAAAAAGAGCAATATATAATTCGTTTAATTTGTAAAAATTGACTTGACATATGAATGGGATCAGAAGTGCATAAATCTATTAATAAGAGGTCAAATTTTCCTAGTCCTATAGTAGAAAGGTAAATTTTTTAATTTGTTACTATTTTAGGGACTAAACTGCAAATATACCTAGTCTTAAAAGTCAGCCAACAACTCCTCCTGCCCCTTTTTACTTTTCCTTGTTCCATGAGGATTAGGAACGCGTTCTGGACACATTACTTTATATAAGAAAGACCCCAATACCCAATTATTCATCAAATATTTTTGGGGGAAAACAGAAATTTCATCATCGTAATGTGTCCTTTAAGATTCATCTTGGTGTTTTTTTCGGCATTGTTGGCTGGTTATTTAGCTTGGAGAGCGGTTCGTTCTTCCGATGATCTAGATTTCGCAAATCCCGATGATGAAACAACGAAAAGCAAATCTGAGGAAGAGAGACGAGAATCTGATTCTGGTGAGGTGAAATTTCACAAGTTTCAGAAGATTCAAAATGGATTTTGGGTTTTTGTGGATATGGCAAGTGGGAAATATTTATGGAGGAATCTAAAGTTGATGAACAATGTTGTTGACAAGACAAATTAGGAGCTCAGGTCCAATTGAATCTTGTGGCGGCTATGGATGAATTGAATTAAAGTTTATTTTGTTTTAATTTGTAGATTAATAGAATGTATATTAAGGATTTCTCTTCCTCTTTATCTTTTGGTGTATTATGCAGATCCAAATTTAATGGAAACCTGTTTTCTGCAATTAACATTTGTTTTTCTTGCTAAAAATTTGTCTCTCCATATGCCAATATATATCTCTCCGATTGATGTGGGACTTGACAGTATATGAATTGTTTTCATTAATCACTGATTTTTAGTAAGGGATTCCATAAATAAAGATACAATGATAGAAAATTGAACTTCAAATCTCCTAACTTGAACCTCTAAACCATTGAGCTATTCATAATTTCTCTCACTCTAAACACCAAGTTAATTATTAGTTTCGTATTCCAACTAAATTCTGTTTCACAATAATAAGAAAAGGAAAGCAAAAGTTCTTCGCCGGCTCGGCACCGTTCTATGGGTACTATTCGCTCAGAGGCATCTGGGTTGACCGAATTGAACCGGGTCAAGTTTTTTGCACATTCAAAGTTCCTCCTCGTCTCACCCCAATTTTGCCCCCTTTTTCCTACTCTGTGTTATGTGTTACATTTTCAATGTTTAAATTTTGATTCTTGAATGTTGTGATAGTTGTATAGATATATATATTTATCACAAAGTAATGGTTGAAGAGAGTATTAGAGTTATAGTTGATTTGAGATTAAAGGGGTTGTTTGAAAAGTTAAGTTGATAAAGAAGCATTGCATAGAAGTTTAGAATTTGAATATAGGAATATATGCTGATTGAACTAACTTTTGGGATTGAGTTAGGCTCAACGACACTACACCTGCTAACAAACTAGCTGATTTTTCTAATGTTTATCAGTAGCTAGTTTCACCTCATCTGTTTGTCCACTAATGTTTATCAGTAGCTGATCTCTCTGTATAAGAAAAAGTAAAATGTATTTCCAATATACTGTACAATTTTTTTGCAGTGGGATTTAGATCGCGACCCCTAAATCCGCTCCTGATTGTTTGAATTCAAATTATTTATCAACTTGGAAAACTCCATCAAGGATTTTTTTGGTGCTATATGAGTAACTATTCCATCATCAACAAATTAGTTGACAAAGTAAAATTTCTTTTTATTGAATGAGTTATGTATAATAATATACGTTATTACTATGTGTTTGGAAGCTAATGGAAAAAAGGAATAAAGTAAACGAGTCATCCAAGTGGATAATTATACAATAATAATGGATTTTGCTTAGCTGAGTACTGGACGGTTCATTGCTGTAACCACTCACTCATTCTATTTTTAATACAAACAAACTTAAAATACTTTGTTCCTTGTTTTTTCTTTTTTAGTTTTTTGCTTTTGCAATATAATCTTGATTAGATCAAAGAACATTTCTTAATCCACTTACTTTAAACCCTGCCTTTGTAATTACTCCCTCCATTTTAATTTATGTGTCGATGTTTAATTCAATACAATTTTTTTTAAACAAGCAATTAACACAATAATATTCCATATTTAAAAACCACAATACAAGATAATGAACAACAAACTACGAGGAATCAGAACAATTTAGGATAAAATGAAGTAACATTAATATAATAAAAAATTCCTTAATTTGAAATTTTGTTTGTCGCTAATTTTTACCATTAAAACAGCAACAAACAAATTTCCCACCCGGGTGTGGATCCGGAACGCACAACCCAACCAAAATCCCAAGTTCTCTACACGGGCCAACACAATCCGACCTGGTCTTGCAATTGCTTGTGAAAACACAATCCGAAGTAGTATCATCATTGATTTCCACATCACCTAAAAATAAAAAATAAAAAAAATAAAAGATGTAAATAAATAAATCAATTTTTTAAGTAAAAACTCAAAAGATCTTTTTCCCCCTTCAAAATGGGGTAGGGGATTATAATTTACAATATAGAAAATTGAATCCTCACAAAACAAAGTAAAAGTTCAACCAAATCGACTAAGTTACTAAGATTCTCCAAACTTAAAAGATTTTTTTTTATTTTTTTATATATATAACACATAAAGGAACAACTTTTTTTTAATAGAGAAAAACAAGAAGACAAACTACCTGTGGCTTGAGAGGGAACAGGAAGAAACATGATTAAGAGAGTGACAAATAGAACCTTGAATGAATCCATTTGAGGTTTCGAAATGCTAATGTGTGAGGAAGGTTATTGTTTTGAAAGGTAACCATGCTTTTATATCATCATATTTTGAGACATTAATTGTTATACCGTTTCAAGGTTGTCACTATTCCATGAATATCCCTATATTCTTTTAATTTTACTAGTAAAATTATTCACGCTTCATGTTAACAAATTTTTGATTTTTCTCCTGAGACATATATCATAATTGTAAAATCTATGCAACTTAAATGTGTTCTTGTTCTTACGAAATGCCTTTGTGTATATATATTCTTATTTTATTCTTTTTTTTTCCTTTTAATGTTGATTAAAGAACCAATGATTTATTATTTCCTGAATAATTCATTCATTAGATGTTCTTAAGTTATGTGATAATGACAAATAATAATATAAATCTTTAAGGAATTTTTTTAACTGTACCTTCAACAATTTCATGATCAGTAGAGAAAACTTGCATGAATACTCAATTAACGTGTGTTGTTTAATCTGTACTAACAAATACTTATAACAATAACTTTGTAGAAACATAAACAACAAAGTTTAAAACAGGTACTCAAAAGCAACAATTAATAACATAGGCAAAAATTAATGATTGTAAAAAAATATATCAGGATCTGTAACAATAAGATGAAACAGAAAGGAAAAAATTGTACACAAATATTTAATTGTGCAGGTTAAGAAGAAGTTCAGAATTTTCGTTGTTTTAAAATGAGAGGAAATTCCTCTATTTATAGCTAGACAACAAAGAGTAGTGTGAACAAATGTTTATGGTGCCTTATCGGAAATGTCACAACTCTTTGAAAAAGTTACAATCCTTCAGAAATGTCATAATCTTTCATAAAAGACACAATTTTTCATAAAGTCGCAACTCTTCATAGAAGTTATAACTTTTCATAAAAGTCGCAACTGTTCATATAAGTCGCAACTTTTCATTAAAGTCACAACTTTTCATGAAAGAAGAAGACTAATTTTGTAAATATATAAATTAAAAAAGAAATCCTGGTTTGTGGTAGCGGTGCCATGTAGGCAGGCCTAGGTTCTCTTTTATATATGATATATGATTTTTGAGATAATGTTTTAAATACTTTCCTCATTTTATTTTTCTCTATGTATGTGCTATAACATTGTTGACTAGATGTTGAATGTGCTTTCCATAATTATCTCACTTGACTTTCATTAGTATTGATCCTGCCAAGTGTCAAAGCTTATAGAGGACTAGGAAACGACAAAGATTAAAAGTCAAAATAACTCCAAGGCAAGGTCAATTAGAAGTTTGTGTATAGTCTAAGCAAACATTTACCTTTTTTGAGGAAAATAAATCATGTCTACTTGTTATCTTCTTTCTCTGTAAACTAATTGCAGCAAATCTTATGTACCACATGTTGGTAATTAGCATTTTAACTCAATAAAATCCGTCATTTGCATAGCCACTGTGTGTCTGTTAGTGGCAGTTTCTTACATATTGTATTAAGTGACATATGTGGCATTACTATCACTATCCTCTCTTTATGTGCATTTCATTTTTGGCTTAATTGCTCATTATTTTGGTGGAAATAAAACGTTGCTGAGAACGTTGGTGGACTGATCACGGGCAGCATATTTGTTGTCCGTTGTTGACATTGGTTATCAAACATTATTTCACTCTTTATTCCCCGTTATTCCTCGTAACTTATGTAACTTCTAAGTCATTTATCTTCACTATTTACTACCCTATTATCTTCTTATTTATTGCTATGAAGACTTTCACAACTATAAATAGTGACGATCTTCATTTGGTTTGGGGAAACAAGAAAATAGAGAGTGCATAAAAAGTTAGTAAAAAAAGAGAGTTCTTATTAGTTGAAGGGAGGTGTTCTTTTTGTGGAGCTTTGGACTCAACTCTTGTTCAGAGATTGTTGAGTTAGTGATTAGGCTGTTGTATCCTGAAGGGGACAAGTCAAGAGGACTACTGTTAAACCGGTGAAAACATTTGTTGTAATGGGCTTGAATCTCCTTAAAGAGAGCGAGATATCCGCGCTTCAGCCTAAAGATATTTTTATTTCTTCATTTTATTTTCAATTGTAATCCTTTAATATTATAATTTTCACCAACACCACATAACACAATCAATGTGATTTGGGAGTGATAGTTGTACCCTATTTTCTATTTGGAAGTCTGTATCACTTATCAACAAGTTTTTATATGAGGTACTTGTGCAAATAATAGGTCTCGAACCAGTATAAGATTTAGATCTTTGTACATGTATCACCTCTTTTACGATTTAAACTTTTGGATAGGACATTTCAAAATAATGTTAACTATAGTTACTTTACTAAAGACATTGTCATCGATAATTTATGTATCATTTTGCTCCCTACTTCTCCACTATACATTCAAGTCCAAGCAACCATCCATTCATCATTAAATTTCAGCTTATAAAATTGAACTCAAAATTCCAAACTTCCTCATATTCTAACCTTCAAAAAAAAAAAATAAAAAAAATTGAGAAACAAAATGACATTACCAATAGCTTCTTGTGTCTTCTTGCTTGTTGTTCTTTTCTTACCATCCATTATTAATTCTCAAGATAAAACTCTCACTTATGAAAGTTGTGTTCCCTTCTCACCAGAAGCATACTCATTTTCCCACACCGATACTCAACTGCAAAACACTATAAATAAGAATTTGTATGATTCATCAGATTCAGATAGTTTTGATAAATTTCCTATAAAAGCATCAAATGTGCAGTCAAATCTTGCATATGAAAGCTTATCACCACCCGAAGGTGGTGGGATTCGACTAGGAGGTGGTGGAATGACTGGAATTCCTATCGGTCTCGTGTTTGCTATGCTTCTAGGAATTGGGATTCTCATTGTGGTTATCACACGTAAACGCAACTCGACCAAAGCTAATACCTCTCAGATTAATGTTTAATCCATATTTTGATCATACACAGACGCGAATCTAAGATTTAAAGGTGGCTTCATAATTCCTCTAAGATTCAAAGGTGGCTTCATAATTCCTCGTAATATATTTAAATTTTTTGCATATGTTACTTATTGATCGAGAGTCGAGACAAAGGTAGCCGAAGAGACTTTTTCGTCACCATGTCACTGCTCATTTAACATTAATGTTTGGTTTTATTTAATTTTTCTTCCAGTTCCTATGATTCGGGATTTGAGATGTAATAGAAATATATATACTCTAGTTGAGTCTACTCCCGCCATTTAGCTATGAATTTTATTTAATTCTACGTACTGACGGTAAAGATTAATCGTTTAGACTATCTAATCAGTATCAAGCATGTTAGTATAATATTGACATACTTTTATCATCTAATTAGGTTAATTAGTGTGTACCATTGAAATAATAATGGCAAATTTGGATCAAGTAGCCGATTGTAAGAGCATATTTGTGCTAAAGTATTAACCACAAACATATCTCTTCAATTTCACATAATTTAAGGACATATTAATAGAATCGGTTATTTGCTTGTCAACTTATAAAATTGAACTCATACATCATAATTATAAAAAATAATTCATTAGGATGAATTCAATGCAATTGGTTCAAACACGTGTGGTAGTAAGTGTTTTTTATCGGATCTTTGTTACCAAAATCAGTCACTTGCCTTGTTGCTAAGAGGTGTAAACAGAATAATGCCGAGTCGAGTGATCATCTACTTCCTCTGTATCTCATCTCTTCTATTTTTTTCTCTCTTCTTTACTCCATCACACGCCAAAATTCCGGCATCCTCTGACAACGACGACAATGATGAATTCCTCAGCTTCCTCGAAGACTACGAGGATTCAACCGAACCAGACACCCCGAATCATGATCGTCCCGAGGTCCCTTCGGCGCCATTTGATCGTGCCCAAGAGGCAGAGGATATTAATATTGATGATGAGGACGTTGTAGCATTGACTGATAGGAATTTCGATGATTTTTTGGAGGATAATAAGTATGTGATGGTGGAATTTTACACTCCCTGGAACGGACATTGTAAGGCTCTGGCTCCGGAATATGCGGATGCGGCAACAGAGCTGAAAACAGAGAATGTAGTGCTGGCGAAGATCAATGCTGCTAAGGAGGTTGAGGCGGCTGATAACTACGATGTCCGAAGCTTTCCTACCATTTTTTTCTTCGTTGATGGTGATCCTGAACTTTACCAGGGCCGAAGAACCAAGTATGTCGTCCAGGAGGCCAATCTAGGATTTAAATTTCATGCGTTGAGACATACTATTTATTGAAATTTTAATCATTTTTACACATACCTTTATGCTTCTATCAAAAAGTACTAGATTCAGATGAACCTATTACTTTAACACTCCATCCACCACTGATTTCGTCTTATTCAGCACCATCTCTGCTTTATATACACACACATTTTTAGTACACAGACAAAAATATGCATATATTTGTATTTATTTGTTAACAATTAATGTGTGTAAGCCAATTTGAGATGCACTAATTAACAATAACATGCTACATTTTACAAGCATAGGTACTAGTATATATATACAATTGTTTAATTGGTATAAAAACTCAAAGATTTGAATTGTTACATGTATGTTAGCTTATTATAAGCTTGGTATCACTATAATGTTGCTGGTATGGGCAATCAATTACTATGATCTTGCGTTTCATAATCAATTAAAGTTTTGACTTTAGCTGTTAGATCAATCTGAGTTGTCTTTGGATGTGAAATTGATGAGGAGTTTTACCTGTAGAAATGCAATTGTCTCTTGGATAAAGAAGAAGATAGGATCCGGCGTTTACAATATAACAACAACAGAGGATGCAGAGCGTGTACTAACCTCCGAGGACAAAGTTGTTCTAGCATACCTCGACTCCTTGGTGGTATGTTGTTGACTGCTACTTGCTTATCATTTTTCTCTTCTAGTGAAAGTAATTGTGTTTTCAATTCTCTAAATATAACATCGATATCTTTTTTTTTTTGTATTGCTGTCAATTGTCTATCTGCAACTTGACATTGTTGTCAATAGCCCTCTTATGATATGATTCCTCATAAGTTTACTAATGTCCTAACATTTTACAGGGTTCCGCGACTGATCAACTTTCAGCTGTTTCAAAACTTGAAAATGATGTTAGCTTTTACCAGACGACAAATCCTAACGTGGCTAAGCTATTCAACATAGAAGACAATGCTAAACGCCCTGCTTTGATCATGCTTAAAAAGGAGCCAGAGAAAGTGGTGCATTATGGTTAGGCTCCTTTCATCTCTCTTTTTTGATACTGGAATTGAATTGAATCTCAACAGGGAGACATCCTTATTATCTTTTTCATTTTGCAATTCAGATGGTAAATTCAGAAAATCTTCAATAGCTAAGTTTGTTTCTGCCAGCAAGCTGCCTTTAGTGACAACTTTTACTAAAGAAACTGCCCCTTTAATTTTCGCAAGTCCAATTAAGAAGCAGGTAAGATTAGATCATTTGTTTAAAAACTATTATGATTTTTGTTTTGAAGTGTGTATCTTCTCCTTAATGTATTGATTTTCCCCTATGTTATATGCAGGTTTTGCTTTTCGCCACAGCAAATGATACAGAAAAGTTGTTCCCAACATTTCAAGATGCTGCAAAACTTTTCAAGGGAAAGGTAATGAAGTTTTATTCAGTCTCAAACATATAACAGCATTGTCATTACTTTTGGACATAATTACATATAGTCCGGTAGAGTGGAAATACTGTTAGAACCGGCGCTGTCACCTAATATGTAAGGTATTTACTAGTAAAATCCTCCTGTTTAGCTTATAACGATTGATATTGGAGTAGATTGATCAATGATTGAGATCATGACTTGGAGTACTGTCGTTTTAAGGCTTCGGTGTTAAGTAGGTTGATCAATGCTTGAGATCATGAATTCTAAGGTTTCTGTTTAAGATTTGAGTGTTTTTTCTCTGTTCATTTGTGTGCAATTATCAAGTAAATTATGTAACAGGAACAGATAACTACCTATCTATCATACACCCAAACATACAAAATTATTTTTGATCCCTTTACTTTTGGGACTATAAATTAGTAACTAATAGTGTGTACATTGACAAATGAAGCTCAACTTTGTTTTTGTCAAAACGGACGATGAGGAAGTTGGAAGACCAGTATCAAATTATTTTGGGGTCACTGGAGATGCTCCACAGGTAACACTTATTCCACATTATAATGGGAACAACAAGATCTTTTGGAAGAATTGGTTACTGATTTTTGATTTATTCCTGTAGGTTATTGGATACATAGAAGAAGATGATCGCAAGAAATTTAGATTTGACGGGGACATTACACTCGAGAAGATTAAGGTAGATGGTCACAAATGGTTGTTAGATGCACAAAATTTTGGCTGGGAATTTCTCTGGACTAACTTGTTTATTGTCTTTTATTCCCCAGGCATTTAATGAGGACTTTCTCAAAGACAAGCTCAAGCCTTTCTATAAATCAGATCCGATTCCTGAGACAGTAAGCTGCAGTTTCTTTCTGGCCTGTAACTTAACTCAGCATAGCTGTGCTGATTTAATTTCATCTGTAATTATCACAGAATGATGCTGATGTGAAAATCGTGGTCGGGAACAATTTTGATGAAATCATTCTAAATGAATCAAAAGATGCGTTTCTTGAGGTATGTTCAAGAAATGAATTTTCTTCCATTGGTTTTTGTATGAAACTTTATTATCTTTTTTGTTAGATCTATGCACCATGGTGTAGGCAGTGCCAAGCTCTGGAACCAATGTTCAATAAACTAGCACACCACTTACACGGCGTTGAGTCTCTTATTATAGCCAAAATGGAAGGAACAAGAAACGAGCACCCTCGTGCTAAGGTAGTTTATAATAAAATACGTGGTTTGGATTTGAAGAGGACAATATTTAGTAGCTTGATCATCAGCTTCTGCTTCTTTATGATCCTTTGCAGTTTATAGGATTCCCGAGTCTCCAATTCTTTCCAGCAGGAAATAAGAGCATTGATCCAGTAAGTGATGTTTATTTTGTTTGTGTTTGTGCTTTGTGAACCAAGCAAGATGCCTAATGTCTATGTGATTCTACAAATCTCCATTTGAGATTGAGGCATAGTTATTTTTGTATTTGATCCTACAGATCCTGGTTGATACTGAACCTACTCTAGTGGCATTGTATAAGTTTATCAAGAAAAATGCAGCTATCCCTTTCAAGCTTGAGAGACCAGCTTCTTCTAAAGTAGGCGTCAAGAGGGAGAATGGCAACGCAAGAGATGAATTATGAGAAGAAATTTAACTTCTATACACCGACAATAGTAGTAGTAGTAGTTTTTCCTTTTACTGTTGGATTGCTTTTCTCTGGAACTATTTACATAACTATGTTTAGGATATAGTTGATTGTAAGAAATTTACTAGCACCTTTTATAGATAAAAATAACTTTTTTTTCCAGTTCAGGTCTCAAAAGCTGCATTCCACTCAAGTTTAAGGAACTCCAATAATATGAGATATGGTGCAGTGTGCTAAAACACGAAGCTATAGATTACAACCTCAGATTAACCTGACTTTCTAGCTGTTCAAAAAAGAATTCTGATGACAATACATTAAAAGTTTCTTGTATCATCATTGCCATAATCTTTATTGGATAACTTCTATCCTTTTTTTGGAAATATCAACTAAGCATCGTTTTCTTTTGATGCTTCACGAGCAGAGTCGACTCAACAAGATCGGGGGCCTAAAGTCAAATCTTAAAGAGAGGCCCTTATATTTTGAGAAGTATTTTGTTTCTTTAATCTCTTTAATAATATTATTTTTGACTTCACTTGCCAATAAGTTTAATAATTCACTTTGTATATTATGTCCAAGGTAATGACTATGAATTTCGTCATGCTTATTCTTCGAAATGTTCTTGCATAGCATAATTAAATTTATTAATCATTTCAATTAGGCTTTAAAAATTACCATTACTTTCTTGATAGATCTTTCCATTTGTTCCCCTAAATGCTAAATTATTTTTCCCTATAGTTTTGATCATGTCAATAATTCTTGACAATATATTTTTTCATTGCATTTTATCTCTGTCAATTTGTTCTTGCATAGCTTTATCAATTGTTTTTTAATGTAATCTCATTTCTAAATCAATACATGAGCTCATATTATTAATAATATGTTCATTCTTTACTTCATGGACTTTGAGCTTAACACTAAGATTTTTCCACTCATTACTACCTTCACTAGCTAGTTTACTATTACAAATAATAGAAGTTGTGCTAAATAATTTAAAACAAAAACAATTTTTTTTTATCCAAATCTGTAAAGTAGATTAATCATTTTCTTTCATGCTTTTCTCCATTTACGAATTTTTGAATATAGTGTGTTGTAGAAAAATGTCGTACGTATTTATCTTGTGGAAATTTATATCAGTCACTCTAAATGATCCCTTTTCTACTAATAGATCTCTTAATTTGTAACTACATTATTCCATTGACTTGGATCATATATATTTTTAGGAATGCAACTATTTAAATTATTTTAGAGTTCTTGATATCGGGAACAATATCACATTTTCACCAACTTCTTCTAGATTTTCTTCTTGGATATTATTATCATCTAACTCAATTATATAATTGAGTTACTTGATCATTTGAAGAACATCCTCCAATATTTTTTATTCAAAATTTTTATTATTTGTTAAAAATCTATCAAGGACTCTTTTTTAAGATTTATCTAATTCTTCAAGTTTTTTCTCCTTTTTTTTTCAAAATCGGAATCATGTTTTCTAGTTGACATATTAAAACTAAATGAATTCTTTATTATAATTAAAACAATTTACATATACTTATGAACTAAGAATATCAACAATAACAATTTTTCAAGAAAAACTATACCTCTTACACGTTTTTTTCTTTCAAAAATTAATATAATTTTTTAATAATATGTATAAGTTATTTTTTTTAAATAAATGGGGGCCCCAAAAAATATGGGGCCCCAAGCGATGACATTAGTGGCCTAGTGGTTAAGACGGCCCTGTTCACGAGACAACCAAGTCTCGAATTGTAGAGTTTTCATGCCCTGTTTCAAGATGTTGTTGCTTAATACTATACATAATAACTCAAGTTTGTCTAACTCCTGTTTTACAATCAAAAACACTCCATGGCAAGTTTTGCCAGCAGTCTGTTTGGTGCACCTTATTCCTTTGAAGGGAAAAGGGTCAAATTTTCCCAATAATACCATTGTCACTATTACAGATGTACGGGGTCGAGTAGTTTCTTGGTCCTCAGATGGTACTTCTAGATTCAAATTTACGAGAAGAGGAACACCGTATCCTTCGTTATACTATTCTTACAAAAAATCTCCCGACATTACTTAAATGGTTCAAATATATCATCATCTATTAAGGTTGTCCAAGGTGGACACCCAATCCCAATCCCAATGAGTTGGACGTCACGTGGCATGACACCTCAATGACCAACTATGCAAAATGGAATGATTTTAGATCCTCTCTAATATCCATTCAATGTGAATTAATACAATACAAAAGAGGGCCTAATTAGAGGTTGATGAATTATAAGTAACCAACAGAAGAGGATGAGCACACATGAATCATGATCAATAACTTTATTTTTTTAATTTTATTTTTATCATGATCAAGAACTACACTGAATTTAAACAAAACTTCCTTTTTAAGTTTGTGGCAAGCCAATCATAGCCATAATTAAAATTTCTAATGAGTATAAGCAAAGCAATCATAAAATACTTTAATATTTGTAAAAACTCAAACTTCAGATCTCTCCAAATTTCCTGTGTTTCCAAGCAAACTGTTAGCTGTAATAGTTCCTCCCAACCCCATATGTTTCTAATTATGGTCCATAACAGAAATTTAAAGATTCTAATTGGATCTTCTAATATCTTAAACTTCTACAATTACGTCATTTATAAGATAATTACAAGTAAATTTCTACGATAAATAGTGATTGTGACCTGATAAAAATGGTAACTAACCTGTTATAACATGTTAGAAGTTCAGTCTTTGCATTGTCGATGTATAAGTTAAAACAGAATTCCAACAAACAAAATAAAATCTTAAACCTCCCACCAAATTGAGAGATACTATACTACTATCAATTTGTTTATACAGTTACTATGATTTCCAACTTCTCACCTACCATACAAAATTTCCTATTTTTCTCTCCATAAAACCCCTCAATTTCTCAAGCACCAATCATCTTTTAAAGTTCAAATTCCCAAGTCCAATTTCTCCTAGCAAATATGATGAGTCATCTTATTTTTTCTCTTTCCCTCTTAGCAATTTTCCTCCATTCTTGCACCCTCACCCTCGGTCAAAATCCTGCCTCTGCTCCCGCTCCATCGGGTCCCACCAATATAACGAAAATACTCGAAAAAGCGGGTCAATTCACCACATTTATCCGGCTCTTAAGAACTACTCAAGCCGGTGATCAGATCAATACACAATTGAATAATTCGAAACAAGGAATGACTGTTTTTGCACCAACTGATAATGCATTTTCGAGCTTAAAAGCGGGAACTCTCAATTCTCTAAGTTCTCAACAACAAGTTCAGTTGGTGCAATTTCATGTACTTCCTAGTTTTATTTCAGTTTCACAGTTTCAAACTGTGAGTAATCCATTGAGGACTCAAGCTGGAGACACTAGTCCCGGTGATTTCCCATTAAATGTAACGACTTCCGGGAATCAAGTGAATGTGTCCACCGGAATTGTAGATGCTACTGTGGGTAATACTATATATACTGACGGTGAGCTCGCCGTTTATCAGGTGGATAAAGTGCTTCAGCCATTGAGTATCTTTGCTTCTCCGTCGCCGGCGACAGCACCGGCACCGGCGACTCCGGAAACGTCGAATCTGAAGAAGAAGTCTCCGGCAGCGTTGAGTCCAAGCTCCGGGAGCGATGATACGCCGGCGGATAAATCGGGTGCTGATAGCGTGAACGGCGTGGCGGTGTTGGGAATTGGGGCTTTCTGTTTTGCGTTTTGGTTGTGACGTTAGAATTTTTTGACAGTTGTGATTGGTCATGAATCATATTGTTTGGAAGAGATTATGGGTTGCAGGTTTGGAGTCGACGGTTGTAATCGTCTGTGATTTCCCTCAATTTGAATAATTGTGTTTCTTTATTGTTCCCTCCTTTTTCATTTCATGTCTTTTCAATTTGGAATTTCAACTGTAAGATATGAATCAAATTTTGAAGTGGTGTACATTTATATGTTTTTCAATCGTCACTTCGGCTGTTTATTCTAAAATTTATTTTATACTTCTTTATCACCATTATTAGAAATGAAGGTTTTTCTATCGTAAAATAATGAAAAATTTATGTGATAAAACATGATTTTCCTACTCATTTTCTATTGAGCCACCTCACTAGTACACAACGCATGGTGAAAAACAAATTCGTGCTGAAATATAGAGAAACTGCATAATTTTTCTGTGTGTATTTTTCTGTTCTCATCAATTTAATCAAAATATTGATGGTATAATATTGAACCTTTTCCATGAAAAATTTTAATGAAAAAAGAGTGTCTTTTTAGTAGTGCGCGAGCACAGTCAAAAGGATGATATGTCATATTCTTTACTTGAACAAGCAACAATAAAACGCAAAGACATAACACATAAACATTGTCTTTAATTTGATCTTAACTAACATCTATTTCCTCCAACTTTGGGTATGTATAAGTAGCCAGTTAAATTTGTATAAAATTAAACAAGTAGACTCACACGTCCTATGTGGCGTCTCACACTAACACATAGATGCACACATCCTATGTTGCTTCTCACACTAACAAATAGATACACACATCCTATTAGATCTCTCCAACTTTGAGTTTGTACAAGTACATTATCATAGCGGCCAATCAAGTTTAAATGCCAAGCTAAGATTAGATCCTAACTTTCGACCAACAACAATTAATAGTGAAGGAATAGGCACTAAAATTAAAGAAGTTATACTGATACACAACAAAAATGATCAATTCATCTTTCTCAAAGCCCAATATTTATAATGGCCCATCATATTGTTGTTCTAGTTTTAAGGAATTTGCTACCATACTTGGGGTATTAGTCCAATTATTCTTCCATTTACAAATTTTGCAAACTCTTCCCAATTAGAGAGGATAGAATCTTAAATCGCTTAAGAGAGTAAAGATGAAAAATATGCATTATGATTTTTACCAACACCTTACTATAGTTCCATAGTTGTAGAATGATGTTCATAATAAAAATTAAAAGGTGCATAGAAAATATATAAAAGTATTTCTTCACAAATGTCACTACAAAATTGTTTAAATTTCTTAGGTCGTTGATACATCTGCATTCGTCAACTTATAAGATAATTACATTTCGTCTCTCACTCACCCAATTTGAATATATATATAATCCAAATTTGCTCTGGAATAATGTAAAATTGTGTAACCAAATAAGTATAACCTTTCTTGACTCTTTTTGTATCACTAGTTTCGGAGAACGTGCCTTGCACGTTTGTCCCTTATTATTATTAAATTTCTATATACTAAAAATTTGAGTAATAAAATAGGAAATGCTGAAATTAACAAGAGTAGATTTACCATTTATACTTTATTCACTAAATAATAAAAGATATACTATGAAGAAGAACATTAAATAGATGATATATCTAGTATTTTTTTTTGTTATCCTTCATGTGTGGTTTCTCATTCTCTTTTCTTCTCATGTTCAATAGTGCAATTTCCTTCCTATGATAATATCAATCTTTGTAAATTGGTTCTTAAAAAGCATATTAAAATTTTAATTCTCAAAGTGTTTTTACATAAATAGTGGAGAATGACTCTTCATATTGAACTTTTAATTTTAAAAACTTATGGATATGAGAAATAATTAACATTCAATAATTAGGCAGAAGAATATCACATTCTCATAAATAAAAGGGAAAAGGGTCTGATATACCCCTCAACTTTGTCATTTAGAGCTGATATACCCCTCGTTATGAAAGTGGCTCATATATACCCCTATTTATATACAAATGGCTCACATATACCCTTTTCCTCTAACGGAAATGAAAAAAATTAATTTCAGGTTAATTTTTTATTATTTAAAAAAAAATATAATCCCATATGAGTATATTTAATCCTCCTCAAACATATATATTTTTTTAACTTTTTTTTTTGTTTCAATGACTAATTTAGATTTATTATTTTGATGGTCAAATTTATTTATGTTTCACTAATATTCTTATAAAACTTATTATAGAT
>JAJOOR010004861.1:0-61553 GCA_036250505.1 Solanum acaule | reverse complement strand
GAAAAAGGCTTCACTTGGAAATTTCGGATTTTGATACGGTTGCTCTAAAATTTGGGTTAGACCCATTTCCCACTCAATTTGACCCCCTAAACATGAATATGAAGTCGGATTTTCGAAAAACGAAACAAATTTTTTTATATATAGCTAAACAAGTTTCCGGTAACTTCCAAAGCACATTTTTAAGAACTTTTTGGGTCATTTCAAGTTGAATGCTAATTTCACGTAATGGGTGATTACTAGTTGCTCAAAGTTGTTGAATCTCAATGGGTAGGCTAGGTTTTGAGTACAATATCCATTTCTCAATCAACTATTGCTCTTCAAGTGAGTTCTTTCGAACCTAAACAAGCATAACACAACCGAACAACCCAATTCCTTAAATAATCTACTCTTTCAAGCTCGATTCTTTAGGACGCAATCAAAGACACTTTATCAATCTAGATTTTATAGAGGTAATCAATACAACTATCAATCAATAATTCTACTCAATTACCTTTTTCTCAAGCAAGCATAGAGAACTAAGCTAGAATTGCATTTGCAACAACAATTTCTCAATTAAAACATGAACAATTAATTGAACCCACTTTAAAACAACATTAAAATCAAAAACTAACAACACACATTAGCTAATTAATGCATTCAACTACATAATCACATCCCCAAGGTAAGTGGTTTTAGCTAAGCATAGTGAAAAGCAATATATCGTTACCGACAAGGTTTTTCATCTGATTTGATAACTATCTGCAATCCCCAAATGTTGAAATCAAAGCTAAAGCAATTAAAACCTCTGAATCTTAATCCCAAGAACTCAAAATATAAACACAATGTTCTAAAAAATAAAACTCAAAAACCCAAAGATAAATAGTGTGGGAACTTCTTTTCTTCTTTCAAAAATTGTATTTATACGTTCCCAAAATTTTAGCACGAAGTCAACTCGGCAAAGTAAATCGGGCTCGCGAACCAGTTCGGCAATCCATCGAGTTGCTCCTCTTCTAACCAATTGGTTTGGCTCTTCCATCAAATTATTCTGGAACTATTGGCGATCTTGATCGCTATCGCAGATCCTTTTGGCATGTTACCGAATTACCCATTTGCTCACCAAGTTGGTTTTGTCCATGGGTTGTTTTGCTGAAACTTTAGGCGAGCTGAAGGTCCACTCGGCGAGTCACTGAGTGACTTTGGCGAGTTCCAGCTTTGCTTTCCTTCAACATTTTCAACTTTTTCGCTCCTTTTTTCATCATAATGTCCTTGCCTCGCTCTTAAACCTTCTTTGCTTCACATCAACATATGAACATCAGTTATGAGCGTAAAATAGGCATTAAAGACACTAAATCCTTGAATAATAAAACCTAAATGAGTCAAAATCCCCGACTCAACACCCCCAACTTAAAGTTTTGGCTGCCCTCAAGTAAAACACAAGATCAATCAGGCCAACAATGCTGTCTACAAATAGTGCTACTGAGACTCAACACGAATGCTCATGAGGTTCAATCTACATAAATGCAATGTTCAATTGTGCACTAAAAGTTTCAAACTATTCCTAGCCATCATCAAATAGATTTCAAGCTGACAATGCTCACTGCAAATGCAAATTCATGCTCAACAATAGTATTCGAATGCCCTCATGCCAAGAACGATTACAATCTCTCACGAATCCAATCAAAGACGACAATTTAAGAATCATAATCAACTCTCACTATCTCAATGATAAACACATGCATGATTTTACCCATAGGCTTGCTCATATTTTCTGATCAACACATCATTCGGCATATGCAAGATCACAAAGGTCTTCCAAGGTTTGTAACTTGGTTGAGGGTAAAGGTATGATCATTTTGGCTTAGTGACTTCCACCTTCATGAAGCATGTCTCAAATTTCACATCTTTTCCTTTTCTTTCATTCTTTTAATCTTCGCAACCCACCCTTGGTACATTCAAACACACAAAATTTTGGTATATATCATCGGATACCCCTTTTCTATCCACAAATGCACAATTTATACAATTTTTAATACTTTTATCTTACTTTTCTTTCTCTTTTTTAATATGGAGGGGTTCCATCTTTTATATTTTTTTCTTCAACAGAATTCTTCAAGGGTGGATTTTATGAACTTCTTGTTCAATTTCTTTCCTCATTCTTACCACACCCCAACTTAGGCTTTTGGCCTAAGTTGGCTATTCAAACAGACCAATGCTTCATAAAAGTTTTAAGTGGGGAGGAAAAAAGGCTATTTTGGTTCATGTTTCCTCCAAAGAAAAGGGTAGGTTCAAATGGTTCCAAGCTAGGACCACACGCTCACCTGGTGGTCATGGGTATAGCAATTTGGTTCACTCTAAAAGATTTATGCCTAAGATCATTTCTATCATTCACCAAAAATAGTCAATTGGACCAACGGGGGAAGTTCTAGACATCACCATGCATATAGTTAAAGAAAACCACACCACGCGAGGCATTCAACACAATCATCGATCATAAATCTAGAAGTTAAGCTCGCGTGCAATGGTCATTGCTAAAACTCACATCGACAAATCGGTTAGTCACAATAAGATGCTAAGAGTTCACATAAGACTTATACAACTCAAATTTCCTCGTTCGACTAGCATAACATATTGTTCATCAGAAGAACTATTCAAGTCATCGGTATTGGTCACAACCGACACTCAAATGCACAAGAGAATATCCATAACATTCACACATCAAATAATCAGGAGGTGGATCAATAACATTTAAAAACCACATTCACAATTTAAGCCATAATGAACGAGCGAATTAAGGCACAATTAGAAGCACCAAAATAGTAAGAACAAAAGTACCAAAATAGTAAAAACAAACGAACATCCAAAATAGAACTCTGTGTAATCGAAAGTGCAGGAGAGTCAAGATCCCCTTATCATGCTAAGACTGAGGTGAACTCTATGTAATCGATGTTCCCTCAATCGGGGCATCAGTGCCTAGCTCATCGGTTACACTGGATGGCTGTGCAACAACCTCCTCTGTGGGCTAAGATCCACTCGAGCTAATCATTGATGTGTCACGCAAGGAAGTCTGAGTAACCATCCAGACCATCTCACCCTCAAGATCCTCCAAATCCTTATACACCGCCTCCTCATGAGTTACTAACTCCTTTTTATCAGTCTCTGGCGTATCCAACTCATAACCATTATCAGCTACAGCAGCATCTCTAGTCAGAGTAACCGAAGGGACCTCAGAAGTAGCTGGCATATCTGAACCGAGGCCCTTAGGAATGTCAAATCCACCCCAAAGCATAGAGATGTCTGTAGAATTCATCTCGTCCACATCGCATCAGAATCCAACAATATCTGCCCTAAAGGCTGTCAAATTAGTGGCATGTTGATCACTCTGCTAACATGCCTCCACCATAGCAGTCAATGCATCTAAATCTTGTACATGGGTCGTAATCAACTTGATATGTCCCTGTAACTCCTTCTAAATAGGAGCAAGTGCAGCCTCAATGGCTTACTTGATCAGAGAGGGGACAACGGCCTCAACTCTAGAAGCACGCACATCGATCGAATGGGAGAGGTGGCCCATTTTATATAGCATGGCCTGTGTCAATGGGGGACAAGAGACAACAGAAGTAGCAGGGGCAGAGGATCTAGGCATACATATTGTCTCACCTGTCGGAGTAGTAAGAGTAGTATCAGTTTCCATAGCCTCTAAATCGACAGTTGGGGATGTATCCACCGGTTTTTCCTCTTATGCTCAGACTTGTCCTTAATATACTCATCCTCGATCCTCTTGATGTCACTAGATGAGGTAAGAGTCACCTCAATATTGGTCTTCGCCACAAATGGCAGTCAAGTCTGGTGACAAAGATTGCTGATGAGAACTGGAAAAGGCAATGAGGTCTGAATATGTTTGGCCCTCATGGCCATCTCCTCAGCAATAATCGACCCCAAGTTTAGGCTCTCCCAATCAATAATGCACCCTAAAAGTACAGCCTTCGGATGCTGGATGATGGAATCATTTTGGGATGGCATCAAGGTGCTGCTGATGAAACCAAACCAGTACCTAGCAGCCACATTCAAATATCACTTTTCAGTTGGGACCCCTACCTCTATCCATAGGGGTGAAGCATTAGAAAGTAATGGAGCCAACCACCCTTTCAAGTCATCTAACGACTTGGTCTTAAGTTGAGTAGTCAAATTGTGGACTATCCGGACTGTGCAAGCAAGCAACTTATTTATGTCCATCTCACTGCATTTAACTTTCTTCGCACACACCTTAACAAATTCTAATGATGTCACCAATCCATCTTTCTTCTTCCCTTTTGGAAGTAACCGTGCATATCTCTCGTAGAACTTCTTAACCCACGTAGGCACATATAGATTCTGGGGCTTTGTGAACTGCTCAAATTTGTGAAATTGGAGGTGGATATCTGTCCACTGCCCTATTTGTGGGCAACCTCTTCTCTTTCATAATTTTTCACATTCCAGCTGCATTCAACCTGTTTATAGAGCAGGGCAGAGGCATTTATGCCAGAGGCACTTGTGGTACCTTTTCTACAACCTATGTTGGAGGTTTCAGGAGTGTCGGGACTGGTTATCGATCATGCAGTGCTTTGGAGCGTAACTCAGCATGTCTTCATTTTAGTGTCTGATCATCAACTGGCTCTGACTCATATATTGGAGTCCTAGACCCCACATCATCCTCACTCTTAGAGTTAGATGTAGGAAGGTAAGTGTAATACACACCCATGATGTCAGAGCTGGAGCTATTCAAATTGGACTCCACTGGTTGTTTTCCTTTACCCCCGGCCACTTTCTTGAGTGGGTCGAGGTCTAGTGGATCGAGGAGGTGCAACCTACACAGTAATCACCACCCCTTTTACCCTTTTTTGGGGTTAACGACCCTTTACTAGAACCTTTGGTCTAACCATATCTGTCCAAATGAGCAAATATGAAGAATGTGGTTGCAAAGGGTTAGTGAAATATCAAGTTCCAAGAAGTTGCAGAAAAATTGTTCGATCAACTCAGCGCATCGCTGAGATCATTCAGTGAGCCTTAGTGAGTTCATCAAAAGTCACCGAATAGGATATCAAAAATTTAGCACAAAACAGCGAGGTAAAAATTCATTCGGCAACTCACTGAACTTGATCGGCTGAGCAAAAGTGGCTCTCCGAATGTCACAGAATAAGTTAACAAAAACTAGGTTTCAAAAATATGAGATCAAAGTTATTCATCAAGGGCATGCATATCACCTAAAATCACAGAATAATTCAGCAATAAATCAGGTCAAGTAGGCGATGGAGAGGAAATTTGGCGAACCACCAAGTCATTCAGGGAGCTCAACTTAGCTCTCCAAATGGCCCGACGTGTCAAATTCCAAGCCCAATTTTCATATTTTCGACCATCAATCTATGACAAAGAAATTCACAAAAAAACCTACGCAATTTAAGTTACCCACTATGCAATTTTAATCTGGGGTACTCAGAATTCCCCCAATTGATTCAAATTCTGCCAACATGACGACTTTTCCCTTAACAATGAGGTCACCCAATCTATCATTAGGAAAATAAAGTAGTTCGGTTGAAATCGAGTAACTCACACTTCACCCACACCAAACCCAACATACTATACACACAGTTCAACCATTTCACAATCAAAATCAACTAATTTTGGCTAAACACAAAATCTAGCATATTCGATTACAAAATAATGATCAACAAACGATTAGGCATACAATTGAAACATAAAATAGACCCATTACTTCCTCAATATAATGCTTAAAACAACCCATGTAATTAAAAGTAAATACGGGACACCAACCTCATATGCAAACAACAACGAGGGTAAGGCAATGAGGCAAAGGCAAGCAACGCAAAAATTGTGATTACATGAAGACACCCATGAGAAATTAAGGAAAAACTAAGATTTCAAATGCAATTGTGAGAGTGCAAAGGTAAAAAGTTCAAAATAGTGAAAGGTTTTGAATTTAAAAATGGTTTGAAGGCTATGAACCTTCAATTCGCGCTGAGTTCGGTGAGGGTCACTAACTTCACCGATCGACTCGATGAGTCACCAAGTTGACCTTAGCCCGCCAAAGTTGACAGAATGTGAGCCCTTCAGTTGGCCTAAAAGGTCGATCGAGGTCGGGTTCGCTGAACTACTCGGTAATACACCGAGTGCATTTTGAGCTCGCCCATTTGCCTATTTCTCCAAAACATCAAATTTTTAACCTGCACATCCAACAAACGTTATTCAAACAACATAAAATAAAACTTAGGTTGCCTCCAAGAATTGTATTATTTAACTTCGTGGCATGATGTGGCCAAGGGATCATGCCTCATTTTTTGTGTTCACCAAAGTATCACTTAGGAGCCCCCTTTCGGTCTTGGATTTAAATGAGCCGAGATCTGACCCATCTGTGTTTCCAGCTGCATAATGGATATTGAATGTGATGTGACCATTTGGTTAAGAGAATAAACGTCATATTTCATCTCCTTGAGCACCTTGTCCGATCCTTCTACCTTGTTCATGATATGACCAAGCATATTCTCGATAAGGAAGTTTTCAGGATCATCCCTTGGTTCTTTTGGCTTTTGACGTTCCTGAGGGGGCATATATCTATCTTTGTCCCCATCTCTATCTCTCTAATTTGTGCCATAGTCATTCCATTCATGATATCGATCTCTCCAACCATAATCACAAAACCTTAATTTCCACCTGGCCTTGGATAGCTCGGACGAGAACCCCCTACTTGGTTTTCCAAGAAATGCACTTCTTCAGTGTACATGGCCTCAATGTGTGCTTCATCAGGATTTACACCACTATTAGTACCGACCGCATTCATAGCCTTGCAACCACTTCCCATGACATGTTTCGTTAATAGGTTTATTTGGGTCATCATCTTGGCCATGTTTTCATCTCACTCTTGGTTCTTTTCCATTTGTTCCTTTGTCAGCCCAAGATTCAAAGGAGACACTTGATCTTCTCTTGTGTACCATGCATGATTTATTTTCGTTATCTCATCAAGAAGGGTTGATGCTATATCAAACGATTATCTCATGATTCCACCTCGAATTAGTTGGTCTGCAACACCTTTGTTAACCATATCAAGGCTCTAGTAGAAATATTTCAATAACCCTTGTCCAGTAGCCCATGAGTTGTAAATTGGAGCAGAAGCTTTTGGAACCTCAACCATGTCTTATGGATAGGTTTGCCATCAATACGATTGAAGTTCTTAATATTATCCCTCAACTTAACCATCTTTGAATGAGGGAAAACCTTTTATAAAACACCTTTGTGAGCTCCTCCCAAGAATTAATCGAATCCCTTGGTAGTTCGGTCAACCACTTGGTTGCTTCCCCCATTAGAGAAAAGGGAAACAAACGGAGTCAGACTGACTCTTAAGTGATGTTATTGAAAGAAAACAACCCACACACATCCACAAAGTCTTAGATGTGGTCATAAGGGTCCCCATGAGAGAGTCCTCCAAAGAGACCCTTTATTTGCAACAGCTGCAACATTGTATTGGTCACATAAAACACCGCATTGCCCACAGTCGGAGGCAATCGATAGCACCCGCACTTCCGAACTGATCCTCATTGACATCATGCAAATTCCCAACGTCATCATTTTTCGAAAGTTGACTGGGGTTGCTCCCATATAAACTCATCTCTTCAAATGTTTTAGAGTAGCCAACAAGAACACAAATAAGATAATTCAACAAAAATAAAATTATTTCACGAATAAACTGCAGTAAAAGAATTCTAAGCAACACTCCTTGGCAGCGGCACCACTTTCTATAACATTCAACTACATTTCAGCCAATTCTAAGTGGAGGCGATCGCTAACAAGTATAAACCCAAGTAAGAGTTGGGGTCGATCCCACAGGGAGTGATACAGTAAAAAAATCAATTAAGAAGTAAAAATTTGTCCTAATCGTTTGTAGAAGTAAAGGTTTCATAACAATAAAACAAATCACAAATTTTCAACGATTAACATCAAATGGGGGGATTTGGATTACCAATTTAAGACAAATAACATAAGAAGTAAGAAAATAGAGATTGGACCTTAGGAATTTAATCAGTTGAATGCTAATTTCGCGTAATGAATGATTACTAGTTGATTAATAACATTTCAAAGAAACTTCATCCAATTCTAAGCATCAACAATTGTTAATCAATATATAACCCAACTGAAAGAGTTGGGGTTGAATCCCACAAGAAGCGGTACGTGTTTCAGATTCAATTGGAAAGTATGAACATTGTCAAATCAGTCATAGGAATAAAAGTTATCGAATAAAGACATCATTCAAATTAAGGGGTGACACGAATGTCAAATGGGGGCTTTTGGTTTTGATTATCAACTAAAAACAACAGTCACAACAATACGAATTAAGAATATTGAGACGGGTTCTTGGGATGTTATCGATTATAGGCTAATATAGACATATGGGTAATTTCAACTATTAGAAAATAGCTAGATATTAGTGAGTAGGCTAGGCTATAGGGGAGGTAAATTTTCTCTCGAACAATTTACCCCGAATCAAGTGATTTCTCTCGAACATCAACAAACATGCAAAATAAGAGCAGCCCACAGCTTAATCCATTCACTCTCTTGAGCTGAATGTGTGGGATTGGGTTTAGGATTCACTCTCTCGAGCTAAACCCAGGTCAACCCAATACCCACAAACCATCAATCAATAATTTTAGTTCTAAAACCTCTCTCTCGCAACCCAAGAACACAAATATAGAACTGCATTTGCAACTACAATTCTTAAATTAAACCACAATTAATGATTAAACTCACTTCTAAAGAGCATTTAACCTAACAATTAGCAATACCCATAAACTAAATTAGCCCATAATCACATAATCATACCCCAAGAATTAGGGTTTTAGCTAGACATCATAAAAAGGTAAAAACCGTTACCAAATTGATTATCCATCAACTGGGTAAAAGTAATTTCGTCCTTACAGTGCTCCATTTTGAAGATTCTCAAAGACCCACTTCCAAATTCTCAAAAGTGAATTTCTTCAATCCTTCAAAGCTTAGGAAACTAGAGAAAACTATCTCCTGATGCTAAAAACTTAACAACAAAATGTTCACAAGAGTAATTGATAAAAGATGCTAAACTAAATGTTTAAAAATGTATTTATAGTCGCCAAAAATGTATTGCGGAAAGTCATTTGGCAAAGTAAGTCGGGCTCACCGAACAACTCGGCGAGCCGCCCTTTGGTCACTTCCATCGCCCTTCTGCCTTGGCATTAAGCTTCCCCAAGGTTTGTAACCTTGGGCAATCTAGCACTGCATCGCGGAACTACTCGGTGATCCACCGACTGCTTCTTTCTCTCGCCGACTTGGTTTCTTCCCTCAGGGCTTGGTACACTGGAACTTTAGACGGTCAAATGAGCTACTCGGCAACACGCCAAGTGCTCTTGACGATCCTCAGCCTTGCCCATCTTCATTTCTTCAGCCTGTTTTGTTCCTTTTTGCTTGTTAGTGTCCATGCTTTGTTCTTCAATGCATATTCCTATAAAATCAAGGATTTAGCATCAGTTATTGGCACAAAATAAGAATTTGAGGACACTAGATCCATATAAACTAAACTCTAAATGAGTCCAAATCTCGGACTCATCAACACCCACAACTTAAAATTTTGCTTGTCCTCAAGTAAAACTCAAGTTCAACATTTCAAAAAGGATGTCTCAAACAATGCTACAAAAGACTCAATCATGAATGCACACAACAAGACTCAACTTACTCATGTTAAGATCAATTGTGCACTCAAAGATTCAAGTTGTGACTCACCATTATCAAAGATTCTCAAGTTCACAATACTTGCTTCAAATTCAAGTTCAAGCTCAACAAAGGTACTCAAATGCCTTCACAACAAAGATGATTCCATATTCACACACAATTCTTCAACAATTTATAGCTCCAAAATCACATACAACTCTCACACTCACAAAGATGAACACATGCATGACTTCACCCATAGGTTTGCCCTTCTTTTCTGATCAACATTCGCTTCAGCTCAATCAATATCGATAAGGTTTGTTCAAGGCTTGTAACGGGGCTGAGTGTAAAGGTATGATCATTTAGGCTCAGTGGTTGCTATCCTCATGAAATGTGGTATGAACATCACTTTCCTTCATTTTCTTCAACATTTCCACTCATGCTCAAAATTCACCACATTATTCATTTCCAATGGAATACCGGACACCCATTTCTTTTGCAACTTTCACAATTTTATTTCACAACTTTTTCATTCTTTTTCTTTTGCTTTCTTCTTTTCTTTCCCTTTTTTTATATGGAGGGGTTCCATCTTTTTCAAGTCCATGGATCAATGGGGACTTCTTCACACTTCTTGATTTACCTCTTCCTTTCACCACAGCCCCAACTTAGGCTTTTGGCCTAAGTTGGCTATTCAAACAAACCACACTTCTTCAGGATTATGGGTGAATGGATAAAGAGGGGTCTCGATTGCTCAAGTTTCTTCCAAGAAAAGGATAAGGCTCAAAGGGGGTTCAAGCAAAGTTCACACATCTCAGAAGGTTGGCCACAAAAGAGGTATATTGTCAAATTGTTTCACTCTACAAAATTGTTGACTAAGATCATTTCAAGAGCTTGCATCACTTAGTCAACCGGAACAACGGGGCAAATTCTAGGTGTCATCACATAAGGTTCACGGTAAGCTCATCACATAAGGAATTGGCACCAATATCAAACAAGACTCCACAGTTTCGCTAGTGTGCAATGTTCATCACAAAAGACTCATTCGATAATCGGCTAGTCACAACGAGATGAAAAAAGTCCAGATATTGTCTATGAAACTTCATTTGGCCTCGTCGTAGCCACGTATTCATTATTGTTCGATTAAGAGGACTATTCAAGTCATCGGTATTGATCATGACTGGTACTTAAATTTGCACAAGAACAACCACATTCAAACAGAAGAAGAGTGGCAAAGTTTTTTAGATGGGTCAAAAAACATTTTCATTCATAATAAGGATCCATAAGCTCAAACATCAACAAAACAATATCAACACATAATTTCAAAACACAAGAACCCAATATATACACAATAGATAGTCACAATAGGTAAGTATGGAAATACCTCACCCCACCACAAACAAAAATGCAGTTGTCCACAAATGCAACAAAAGTCAATAAAAATGACAAAGAGGGAGGTAAAGAAAGGTCATGTCTACACAGTCGCTCCATCTGTCGTGGCATCAATGCCCGATGCAGCACTCTAATCCTGGGCATCAGTGCCCGATGTAACATCAACACTGGCTCCACTAGAGCTTTCCATGGACATCTCTATCAGCGATGTCTGAATTACCGACGGTACAATCATCTCCTCTAAATCTGGTAGGTATCCATAGATGGTCTCCTCTTGACAATCCAGCTGCTCCTCATCTGTCTCTGCCTCCAACTTATCAGCTGCCACATCATCCGTAGGCCCACCTCCGGTGGTGGCCGAAGGCATCTCAGAACTGCCCGGAACACCCTGAGTCTCAGCTGCCTCAAACAAAGAAGTGAAGTCCGTAGACTTTAGATAGTCCATGTCCTTCCTCAAATATGCAACCTCGGCTTTCAAATCTGTCAACTCTAAAGTAGCCTTCTTTCGACTCTCACAAGTCTCTACTCTTACCATAAGAGCGTCAATAGATGTCCGGAGGGGTGTCAACGCAGCTAAGATGGCCCACTCAATCATCTAAGGCACCTTGGCCTCTAGTCGAGTAGTTGTGGAAGATTTGGGAGTGACATTTATGTCCCTCTTCTCATCATGAGGAACTCCAGCACGCCGACAAAGCTCTGTAATGAAAATCGGGAAGGGAAGGGAGGTTTGGCGTTGTTTGGCCCTCATGGACATCTCCTGCTCAATGATAAGTCCCAAGTTGAGCCACTTCTTTGTGATGATGGATCCTAGACAGACCTTCTTTGGGTGGCAGAGGATGGACTCATTCTATGAGGGCATGATGGAGCTGCTAATGAAACTAAAACAGTACCGCGCAGCTACATTCAGATCATTCTTCTCAATCGGAGCTCCTGCCTCAATCTATCTCGGGGTGGTGTCAGAAATCAAGGGAGCAAGCCATCCTTTTAGATCATCCAAGGACTGAGTTATAGCTAGACCCTCATACGCATGCTCAAACCCCGTAGCTCTGTCGAATACAACATTGATGTGATCGTTGTTGCACCCTACCTCATTCCCCCGAAACATGACTAACTTCACCAATCTGAAGGCATTGTCCTTCTTCTTCCCCTGGGGTACTAGGTCACCATACGTAGTATAAATCTCACGAACCCAGGTGGGGTTATATGGGCCTTGAGGCCTGGTTAATATATCGAATCTGTGGAATCGGAGTGTATCCCACACCAGAGGGTACATGTCCCCCTAGGACATATGTAGATAGCCTCTTCTCCTCGAAAATTGTCCTTAATCCCTCGGCCTTTAATCTGTTGAGTAACCAGGGAAGAGGACCCTGAACTGGTGGTGCTAGAACCACCGTCTGTGCCGGGGCTGGCACTGTATCAGTAGCGGAGGGAGTAGATTTTGGGTCCTAGACGAACCTTGACGAAATCTGGAACGAATCTAATCTCGTCGGGATTGTAAAGGTTGGTCATCCTCAGGCTCAGAGAATGCTGCCTGGGAATGAAAGGACTTCATCTCGCTGCCGGAGTTGTGCTCTGGTATCTCAGATGTGGGCGTTTTGTCCTTGTCTTTGCCTCCCTTGGGAGGTGCCTTCTTCCCCTTTTTAAAAGGAGTAGCAGCCCCCTCATTAATAACAAAGCCCCGTGCTCTTTTGCAGGGTGGCATACCACTATAGTTCAGGTTGGTCCTAGCCATATCTGCAAAACACATCGGAAATAGTTAGAAACAGTTCAAGAAAAGTGAAGAAAACAAGTTGCAAAAAGACTCGCTGAACCGATCGGCGAGCAAGATCGGGCTCGCCGAAGGGATTGGCCTGAACTTCTCCTAGAAAAATGGCATGTCAACGATGTAAAGGGACTTTCTATGAATCGCCAACACCACTCGGCGAGCTCAGACTAGCCCACCGAAAGTTATAGTATGTTTTAGGGGTTAGGGGCGCAGAAAGGGCGATCAAGGGAGACCTTCAGCGAGCTCTGGCTTCTCGCCGAAAGTTACACAACCAAACTCAATCAAAGCATGAAATTAAAGGTGATGAAGGGGGACTTCGGCGAACCGCCGAGTGGTTCGGCGAGCTCAACCCAGCTCGCTAAACTGCCCAACGTGCCATCTTTCAACCCTGACTCCCAAAATCAAACCTCCAGCCCCCAAAAACAAAATCAAACAACATACATTAACAATTAAGCCCAGACCCATATGACCCATGCCACTCAGCGACATGCCGAGTGGTTACTTACCTTGCCGAGTTTTATAGGACCTCCAGTTAATTTAGGGAGTCCAAACGGTGGACAAAATCAGGCTCGCCGACCTGTTCGGTGAGCCTCCGACTGGATACTTGGCTCGCCAACCTGCATATTTCGAACACATTCCACTTTTTCACCTGCACAATCAACACTAGTTATTCCAAAAACAAACTTAAAGAAATAAAAACTTGGGTTGCCTCCCAAGAAGCGCCGTACTTAACGTCATGGCACGACGTAAGTACCAAATCAAGTTTCATTCTTTGGGTTTGCCATAGTGCCACTAGGCAACCCTCCTTGTTGTCTTGAGTAGAGACTAGAAAACATATGACCCATTTGGGTCTCCAGTAGCTGAATTGATATGGAATGAGAAGCAGTCATCTGATTTAGCATCAAGAAATTCTCTTTTATCTCTTTCAACAGTCTGTCATGCTCTTCGACTATGTGGAGAATGAGTGAGAATATCTCTTCTATCTATCCACCCTCATAATCCTTGGGCTTTCTTAGCTTATAAGGAGGAATGTACCTATCTTTCTTTGTGTACAGTACTTCAAATTCCATGATCTTTTGGGCTAAGAGATCCAGCTGAGTCAACAGTTTGGTCAAATTCTGGTCCTTCTCTTTCTCCTTGTTGGTCTTAGTCATGTGATCGAGGAGTTGGGCTACTATTGCATAGGGTTGTCATATTAGACCACCCGAAGAACGTTAGTTAGCCACTCATCTGTTCTCAGGACCAAAACCTCTACAAAAACAATCACAGCTCATGGATTGTTTCACCCTCCAAGTGCTTGAAATTTAGGATGTTATCCCTAAAAATCATCATCTTTGAAGGAGGGTGGTCCACTTGGTTACCGTTGCTACCAGATATGCTCATTTCCTCTGTTCAACAAGTAACACAAAAACCAAACCTAAAAATAAGTAGATTCAACTATGACTAACAAGAAGACAATTTAACTTCATCAAAAGAATTTCAAACAACACCACTCCCCGGCAGCGACGTCATTTTGATTAGTAAAGTTTCAAAGGCACTTCATCCAATTCTAAGCATCAACGATCCTTAATCAGTATATAACCCAACTAAATGAGTTGGGGTCGAATCCCAGAGGGAGCGGTACGTGTTTCAGATTCAATTGGAATGTATGAACATGGTTAAATCAGTCATAGGAATAAAAGTTATCGAATAAAGACATCATTCAAATTAAGGGGTGACACGAATGTCAAATGGAGGGTGCTTATCAACTACAAACAGCAGTCACAACAATACAAATTAACAATAATGAGACGGGTTCTTGGGATGTGATCGATTATAGGATAATATAGACATATGGGTAAATGCAACAATTAGAAAATAGCTAGATATTAGTAAGCAGGTTAGGCTTTAGGGGAGGTAAATTTTCTCTCGAACAATTTACCCCGAATCAAGTGATTTCTCTCGAACATCAACAAACATGCAAAATAAGAGCAGCCCACAGCTTAATCCATTCACTCTGTTGAGCTGAATGTGTGGGATTGGGTTTAGGATTCACTCTCTCGAGCTAAACCCAGGTCAACCCAATACCCACAAACCATCAATCAATAATTTTAGTTCTAAAACCTCTCTCTCGCAACCCAAGAACACAAATATAGAACTGCATTTGCAACTACAATTCTTAAATTAAACCACAATTAATGATTAAACTCACTTCTAAATAGCATTTAACCTAACAATTAGCAATACCCATAAACTAAATTAGCCCATAATCACATAATCATACCCCAAGAATTAGGGTTTTAGCTAGACATCATAAAAAGGTAAAAACCGTTACCAAATTGATTATCCATCAACTGGGTAAAAGTAATTTCGTCCTTACAGTGCTCCATTTTGAAGATTCTCAAAGACCCACTTCCAAATTCTCAAAAGTGAATTTCTTCAATCCTTCAAAGCATAGGAAAACTAGAGAAAACTATCTCATGATGCTAAAAACTTAACAAGAAAATGTTCTCAAGAGTAATTGATAAAAGATGCTAAACTAAATGTTGAAACTGTATTTATAGTCGCCAAAAATGTGCTGCGAAGAGTTATTTGGCGAAGTAATTCGGGCTCACCGAACCACTTGGTGAGCCTCCCTTTGGTCACTTCCATCGCCCTTCTGCCTTGGCATTCAACATCCTCAAGGTCTGTGGAACAACTCGGCGATCCGTCGACTGCTCCTCTCTCTTGCCGACTTGATTTCTTACCTCAGGGCATGGTACACTAGAACTTTAGGCGGTCAGATGAGCCACTCGGCGAAACGCCGTGTGCTCTTGGTGATCCTCAGGCTTGCCTATCTTCATTTCTTCAGCATGTTTTGTTCCTTTTTGCTTGTTAGTGTCCATGCTTTGTTCCTCAATCCATATTCCTGTAAAAGCAAGGATTTAACATTAGTTATTGGCGCAAAATATGCATTTGAGGACACTAAATCTATATAAACTAAGCCCTAAATGAGTCCAAATTTCGGACTCATCACTAGTTGCTCAAAGTTGTTGAATCTTAATGGGTTGGCTAGGTTTTGAGTAAAATAGTCATTTCTCAATCAACTATTGCGCTTCAAGTTAGTTCTTTCAAACGTTAACAAGTATAACACAATTGAACAATCCAATTTATTAATTAATCCACTCTTTCAATCTCGATTTGTAAAGATGCAATCAGACCCACTTTCTCAAGCTAGATTTTAAAGACTCAATCAATACAACTATCAATCAATCATTCTACTCTATTACCTCTTTCTCAAGCAATCATAGACAACTAAGCTAGAATTGCATTTGGAACTGCAATTCCTCAATTAAATTTTGAACAATTAATTGAACCCACTTCAAAATAACATTAAAATCAACAACTAACAACAACCATTAGCTAATTAATGCATTCAACTACATAATCACACCCCCAAGGTAAGGGGTTTTAGCTAAGCATAGTGAAAAGCAAGAAATCATTACCAACAAGGTTTTCCATATGATTTGCTAATGATCTGCAATCCCCAAGTGTTGAAATCAAACCTAAATCAATTACAATCTCCGAATCTAAATTCCCAGAACTCAAAATGTATAGACAATGTTCTAGATTATAAAATCTCAAAAACCCAGAGGTAAACAATGTGGGAACTCCTTTTCTTCTTTCAAAAATTGTATTTATACGTTCCCAAAATTTCAACATGGAGTCAACTCGGTGAAGTAAGTCGGGCTCGCCGACCAGTTCGGCGATCCGCCGAGTTGCTCCTCTTCTCGCCCTTTGGGTTTTCTCTTTCATCAAATTGTTATGGAACTTTTGGCGAGCTTGATCGCTATCGCCGATTCTTTCGGCGTGTTTCCGAATTACTCATTTTCTCTCCAAGTTGCTTTAGTCCATGAGTTGTTTTGTTGGAACTTTAGGCAAGCTGAAGGTCCACTCGGCGAGTCGCCGAGTGACTTTGACGAGTTCCAGCTTTGCTTTCCTTCAACTTTTTCAGATTTTTCTCTCTTTTTTGCACCATAATGTCTTTGCCTCACTCTTAAGCCTTCTTTGTTGCACATTAACGTATTAACATCAATTATGAGCATAAAATAGGCATTGAGGACACTAAATCCTTGAATAATAAGCCCTAAATGAGTCGAAATTCTCGACTCATCAAATACCCAAATTGGATAATTTATATGATATCAAATGGTAAAATAATATTGCAGATCCAAACATAACATGTGCGCCTATAATCAATGGATAAATCTATGAAATTATAAACCAAGACAAGTTTTAATACATATGCAATCTTGAAGGTTTAAAGAGCTTACCAAATAGAATACCATCAAATGCATAACAAGAAAGTTTCACATACCACAATAATTAATCTTTCCTGATAATTCAAAATAATCACATGTTCATACTACCTTTGCTGGCTATAAATAGAGGAGTTCCCTCACATTTTTAAACGACAAATTTTTTATGTTTTATATTCTTCTTCTTAAAACACCTAATATTTAGTACATATTCCATATTTATTTATATTATAATATAAGATATATTTAAAAAGACGCAGTTTTACATTGAATGATTGTGACTTTTCCAAAGGGTTGTTACTTTTCCAAAGAGTTGTGACTTTTCTGAAGGGTTGTTAATTTTCCAAAGAGTTTTGACTTTTCCGAAGGATTGTGACTTTTGCAAAGAGAGTGACTTTTCTGATAAGGCACAATAAGAACTTGTCTATACTACCCTTTGTTGGCTATAAGTAAACGGGTTCTCTGACATTTTCAAACCACGAATTTCCTAAGTTTTCTATCATTCTTGTTCCTAACACCCAATTTATTACATATTCTCTATTTCATACTATATTTTTAAGCAACTTTATGGACCATTGGTTCGATCTATTGATTATCTCAAATATTATGAGTAAGTACTAATACCAAAAGTCGTAATCCAAATCCTACAAAATATTTCATACTATATTTATTTATATTATAAAATATTTTAAAAACATACACCTTTTCACATTAAAGGATTGTGACTTTTTTGATGGGTTGTGAATTTTTCAAAGAGTTGTGACTTTTTCAAAGGTGTGAATTTTTCATGTCGGCCAAACTCAACAACATTTTGGACATATGATTAATACAACAACATGTCAACTCCCAATAAAATATAATAATATGTACAATTATCTTATCAAGTTGCGGTGAAATTTATTCTCTCTTTGTTGTCTCTTCCACAATGATGATTCCATCAAGAAAGCTTATAAAGTTTTCACAACCAAAAACACAAAAGTAACACAATACAGATTCATAAAAGATATTTTTTTACAAATCATTGAATAAACCACTAACTTAAGTTGCCAGACAAAGTGATGATAGAAGGGAAAATCCAACAAAAAGAAGTAGGTAGGAATCAAAAAATTGTCATTGTTAAATCAGTTGTTTAACAATAAAGCAGTTGAAATAGTTTTTCTTTTGGCATGTTGAGTGGAGGGAAAAACTACAAGGAAATGATAGTTTTGTTTTATAACTTTTTTGGTGAAGATACATGAAACATGTTTATCTTAATAGCTTATAATGCTACATTTGATATTATGTATACACAATTTAACTAATTATTTTGTTAAATTTAAAGTTCAAGGAACACAAAAGTTTAAATCAGACAGAAGAGAATATTTCCCTTTCAAAACAATATAACTTATCTCACATTTATTCTAAGAATATTTTTATTATTTCAAATAAATTATTACTTAGCCTAGAATACACATGTTCGATAACTAGTGTATATATGTATGTGTGTGTGTATATATATATATATATACATACACACACCCACCATGTTAGCTTTATTACCAATTTTATCTTTCGAGTTGGCCTTGTCGGCCCTTTCATTATGTTATTCTTATTGTGGTTGTAACCTCGCTGGTTAAGACATTGTATTTCAATCGTTATATTGTTTGTTCTTATCGGTCCTCATTATCTCCTTTCAGTTATGCTTCAGTACCTAGATCAATTGAATAAGATATCGAGTGAAATTTGGGTATCTCCTAGTTTGGGGCATTACAAAGGAGACCTCAAGATTACGGCTCAATTCATGAGCCGTGGAATCAGTCCACAGAATGTCCTTTCTTCTGTCAAAGTTTGAGTTGCAAAGTGGCACTAAAAACCACGATCCAGTCAACAAACCATCAAACTAGTTAACAGACTGTAAAATGATTCATGAAATATTGTGAAGTCTAGACCTAGGGTATAATCCTTGGTTGACTCCCTACATTCGATGGACCATCAAAATTATTTCTATTGTTTTGTAGTTACTTGATGTTTGATATAAGTTTGTTTCTTATACTCATCGTTTATTGTGAATTCTTCAAAATCTATTGATGTAAATACTCTAAGCATGAGTAGTTGAACCCCATAACTAGGGTTGTGGGAACCATGATGGATTAACGAACGTAGAATAACACAAGTTAGTGATTCTTGAATGATGAAGTTGCACATTTTGTTAATCTCTTAGCTTTGATTTCTTTGTAAAAGTTTCAAATGTTAGAATTGGTCATAAATCTTAACTTGCTAGCAAAATAGGTAAAGTTTAGGAAAAAGGATTAACAAAGGAGATTTGAGGTTAATAAACCTTATCTAATGATTTAAACAATGACAATCAATTTGAAATAGTTAATGAAGGTTAATACACCAACGCTAAGAGGCCAAAAGGATGACATTCATCTAATATGGTCGAAAGACTTCAGTTGTACTATTTATCGTTCGTTTTGCATGCATATCATCGGAACAGATCTCTAACCTAATAAATTTGCAACTTTATGAAATCATGAGTGTAGATAACAAAATTCACGTCGAGAAAACAATAATCAAGAACCGAAAAGTATCACAACAATCATATTTATTATTTCAAAGTGCAAGTGTTACGATCTCTATGATTCCTCTGAATTTGCCTATAAAAAATAAATTCAAGGGCTCTTGAGCTTGATCTTGAATTTGTCTTAAACTTGATCTTGGGGTCAAAGGCTTTAAAACTTGTTCTTGAATCTTCGATGAACTTGAACTTGAAGGTTATCTTGATGTTGACCTTTACTTGAATTCAAGGGTTTCAAGCTTGTTCTTGAATCTGATGGTCTTGATCTTGATCGTTCTTGAACTTGAATAATTGAATTCTTAAACTTCTAGCTTATAGAGAAATTTATGGCGTTTGTATCATAGGATTTCTCTAGCTTCTTGTTTCGAATTTTTTATCCCTTTTCTGAATTATGAGGACCCTTATTTATAGTTTAGAATAGAGGAGTTGTGATTGGAACATGATTCCTTTCAACATATTAGATTTAAGTGACATGGTATATGGGCTTTATACAGCGGGCTTGTCATTTTGATACATGGCATGATCCTATTGGCTTCTTTGTTTGATTTGGCACGCCACGTCATTTTCCACGTGGCACAAAAATGGGCCTCTAAGATGAGATGACATTGGACTTAGCAAACTGGGCTCATCTATTGTAGCCCAAATAATTAATTTGGACTTTAATTAAATCCATATTTATTGGAATTAAATAATTAACTCAATTATATTAATCCATAATATTTGTTTGGAGTAATATATATTGAATTGAATATGATTCAAATCAATTTTTATAAATTTATATTGAATAAATATTAAATGGTTACTGATGTTTGACGTAATTAAAGACACGACTTCCAATTCAGGTGTCAGCGATCGTGTGCAGTAATATAACCCATCTGAATGGGTTGGGGTTGAGTACCAAGGGAGTGGTTGCAAGAATTAATAGAAAAGTAAAATCATTTTCTAATTAGTCATAGCTATAAACATTAACGAATAAAAACATACTAAATCTAATAGTGACACGAATGTCAATTATCAATGGGGGTTTTTGTATTCAACTAATGACAAAAATAGAGAAAATATAAATATACGAGACTAGGGAGACGGGATTCTTGGGATGTGACAGGAATATGGGATAAAATATACTATTGGGTAAATGCTATTGATAGTAAATCACTGAATATTTGTAACTAGGCTAGACTTTAGTGGGGGTAAATTCTCTCTCGAGTAACTTGCCCCGAATCAACTCGATTTCACTCGAACACCGAGTTGCAACATTTAAGCACAGCCTCCGCCTTAGCCCATTCACTCTCTCGAGCTGAAAGGGTGGGAGAAGGTCTAGGATTCGCTCTCTCTAGTTGAACCCATTACGACCCAATAACCACCGGCTATCAATTTAGTAGTCTTAGTTTTAAAACCTCTCTCTCAAGCAAGCCAAAAACACTAAGATGAAATCGTATTTACAACTACAATCCCATTAAGTTCAAACACAACTACTAAACGAAATCACATTTAAACAGCAAATAGACTAACAATAAGCAATACCCAATAGGAAATTTAACCCATATTCACAAAATCACAGTCCAAGAATTGGAGTTTTAGCTAGACATGAAAAAGAGATAGACATCAATACCAACAATTGTTTCCATCAAGTGGGTCCGATAGAAAATGTCTTTAAACACGTCTAGGATGAAGATACTTGGATACCCACTTCCAATTTCTTGGAGTTGAAAACCTTCAAGCTCAAGAACAATGTCTCCCAAAAACACTAAGAACTAAAAACCAAAAATATTCTAAGTCTCAGTAATAATTCTCTATAACTTGATATTAAGCTACATAATTAAATGAGTATTTATAATTTTCAAAAATTTATGCTGCGAAGGACCACTCGGTGTAGTTAGTCAGGACCACTGATACACTCGGCGATCTGCCCTTTGGTCTGGTTCATCGCCTTTCAGCTTTTAGCTTTAGCATCTTCGCATTTTGATTCATTGGGCGATAGGGAACTACTTCGCGGAACTACTCGGCGATGCACCGACTGCTCCCTTTCCTCCCAGACTTGACCTTTTCCTTCAATGCTCAGCACACTGGAACATTAGGCTAGATTTGTGGCCTTTCGGCGAATCGCCTAATGGATTAGACGATCTTCAGGCCGTCTTTTCTTCCTTCTTTCAGTCGCTTTGTTCCTTTTTGCTCGATAGTGTCCATGCTTTGTCTCTCAAGTCAAATACATGAAACTTAAGGATTTACATCAGATATTGATACAAATATGCATTTGAGGACACTAATTCAATCAAAATATAGCCCAAAATGAGTCTGAATTGTGGACTCATCAACACCCCCAACTTAAACTTTTGCTTGTCCTCGAGTAAAACTCAAGTTCAGCAGTTCAAAAATGATGTCTCAAACAGTGCTACACAAGACTCAATCATTAATGTACACAACAAGACTCAACTTACTCATGCAAGGATCAATTGTATACTCAAAGACTCAAGTTGTGATACACCATTATCAATGATTCTCAAGCTCACTATACTTGCTTCAAATGCAAGTTCAAGCTCAACAAAGGTATTCACATGCCCTCACACACAAGAATGATTCCATTTTCACACACAATGGTTTAATCATTTAGAGTGCCGGAATAAAATGCAACGCTCACACTCACAAAGATGAACATAATGCATGCTTTCACCCATAAGTTTGCCCATATTTTCCAATCAACATTTGCTTCAGCTCACTCAAGATCACAAAGGTCTTTTCAAGGCTTGTAGTGGGGCTGAGTGCAAAGGTATGGTCATTTAGGCTCAGTGACTTTTATCCTCATGAAATGTGGTGCTCACAACACTTCATTTCCTCCTCTTTCATCATTTTCTTTAGTGTTCATAAGTCATCCCATTATTCATTTTCCATGGATTGTTCGAAAACCCCAATTCTTTACAATTTTCATAACTTTATTCCATGACTTTTTCTTTTTCTTTTTCATTCTTTTCTTTTCTCTTCTCTTTCTTTTTTTTGTATAGAGGGGTTCCATTTTTTTTCAACACCATGTGTTAAAGGAGACTTTTGTTGCACTTCTTGACTTGCCTTCTCTTTTCACCACACCCCCAATTTAGGCTTTTGGCTTAAGTTGCCTATTCAATCAACCACAAATCAAGAGGGTTATAGGTAGTGGATTTAAGAAAGGTCATATTTTCATCAAGTTTCTTCCAAAGAAAGGTAAGGCTCAAGGGATGTTCAAAAGAGGTTCACACACCCACAAGGTAGGCCACAAAAGAGGTATATGTCAAATTGGTTCACACTCTTCGAAGTTGCCTTAGATCATATCAAGAGTTAGCATCACTTAGTCAACCGGACCAACGGTGTCATCATGCATGGTTCACGGTAGGCTCATCACACAAGGCATTGACACCAAAGTCAAACATGACTCCACACTTTTGCTAATGTGCAACGTTCATCACAAGAGACTCAATTTGATACTTGGCTAGTCACAACGAGATGCAAAGAGTTCACATAATGTCTATGTAACTTTACTTGGTCTCATCGTAGCCGCACATTAATGTTCATTTGATTATGAGTACTATTTGAGTCATCGATATTGGTCAAAACCGAGACTCAAATTTGCTAAAGAACAGACACATTCAAGTACATACAAGAGTGGGAGAAAAATTTGGAAGGGTCAAAAGTCATTTACAATTAAAGAAAACGGGGTCACAAGCTCAAACATCCTCTAAAAGCAGTGCAAAACACAATACTATGGCTCACAACCCAAATACACGATCAAAACATCAGTCACAAAAGCACACTAAGGTAGGCCTCACCCCACTACAAATAAAATTATATGTCCTCAAATGCAAACAACATTATCTAAAGTTTAGAATAAAGTAAGACATAGAGGGAGGTAAAGAGGAGATCTTGTCTAAGCAGTCGCTCCATCTGTCTGGGAATCAGTGCCCGGAGTAGTGCTCGGGATCTGGGCATCAGTATCCGGAACTATCTCAAAAGCATCAACAGTGCTAGGCCCACTAGGAGTGGCCACCTACGAATCCATCCAAAAGTCTTCCACAGTTGCATAGAATCTTCGGGCCCATGAAGGAACATTAGGGTTTTGTGGAATAGTTGAAATGGGCTTTCGACAAGAAGATGCATAGACTCCCCGAGCTTCTTTGCCCTTTCCTTTATCCTCCTTCCCTCCAGATGTGGGAGGTTTGGTAGCTTTACCTTTGGATGCAGCTGCCTCTACATTGGTGACGATTCTCTTTCCCTTTGTTCTGGGTGGCCTATTTCCATCTACAACCTTAGGTTTGGCCATGTCTGCAACTTCGAGACAAGATTAGAAAAACATTCTATAGATGCATAGAAAATCAAATGCAGGCAAACTCGCCAACTCGGTCGGCGAATCGCCTACGTCATTCGGTGATCAAGGGTTAGTTCGCTGAAAGCTATAGTGCAAAGCGATACAGGGGAGCAAACAAGGGAGAGAAATAAGACTTTCTGCGAGTCGCCGAGTTCCTTTGGCGACCTCAGGCTTCTCGCCAAAAGTTACAGACTCCAACAACACATTTAGCATGAAATTAAAGGCAACATGGGGCCATTAGGTGAACCACCGAGTGGTTCGGCGAGCTTGACCCAGCTAGCCAAATGGCCCAACGTGCCTATTTTCAACCCAACTTCTCGAATTCAACCCCACAATCCCCGAAAACAACATCAAAGCATGCACTAGTTAATTTAAGTTCAGACCCATAACACCCAGGCATGATACCCACAAAATTTACTTCATTTTAAGCACAAACTTAAGGGGATTTCGACAATCAAAATATTGCGGGAAAGAATGTCAAATTAAATCAGGCATTCAAACATGCTACTTCTATCAAAGAGGTTTGGCACACGACCACACGATAATATCATTGCACTTGAGTACGAAATTGATAAAAATAGCTCAGGGTTCGGAAACCAACCTTTAAAATCTGACTAAATTGGGATTGAATTGCTAGGCAGTAATGTAATCCAAGTTCCAAGTACAAATCAAGAACTAACACACTCAGAGAATGCAAAAATATCGGGAATAATGTTCAGGTGTGAGGTTGGAAGAATGAAAATGCATAAAAGTGAAACAGTTTGAAAATTTAAATTTTTGGCTTCAAAAACCATCCAGTTCTTGGCCATTCGGTGACATTAGTCATGATTGCCGACCCATTCGGCGTCACGCCGAGTATTACAGAACCCCAGTCAATTTGGGGGTCTAAATGGCGATAAGAATCGGAATCGCCGACTAGATCGGTGACTCGCCAATAATTTCATGGGCTCGTCGAGTTTTACAGACTCTACCTCAAAGTTGTCTATAGTCTAACGGTGGTCTGAGTCGGGGTCGCCGACCTCTTCGGTGATTCGCCGACCTCTTCGGCGTTGCTCCGACTTAAACCGTTTTGATCGCCAATCTCCTTCTTTCCTAACACTTCCCACATTTCATCCTCCACAACCAACACACCATTATTTTACAAACAAACAAAAGGCAATAAAAGGGTTTTGGGTTGCCTCCCAAACAACGCCTTAGTTAACGTCGTGGCATGACGCAAGTCCACCTTCAAATCTCATTCTTGGGGTTAGCCATAGTATCACTAGGCAAACCCCTCTGTTGTCTTGGATTGAGATGAGATGATATATGACCCATTTGGGTCTCCAACTGCTTGATCGACACTAAATGGGATGTGACGGTCTGGCTAATGGTAGACACATCTACCTTCATTTCTTTTAAAATCTTGTCTGACCCTTCAACTTTGTTGAGGATACGAGAAAGCATATCCTCAGACCTACCACCTTCCAAATCCTTCGACTTTTGGCGCTCATGGAGAGGCACATACCTGTCCTTCTCCCCATCCTTCCAGTTAGGATTTCGGTCCCTCCATTCTCTATCGCGATCCTTCCAACCATCCTCTCTAGCCCAACCTTGGTTACCACCCTGCCTAGGGTAGTTTGAACTATAACCACCGTTTTGGTTGGCTAGAAAATTTACCTTCTCATTATACAAGGCTTCAAACTTTGTCTCCTCAGGATTTGCACACCCGACCCCCATGGCATTGACACCACGGGCACCAGCCCCCATGACATTTTTAGATAAAATATCAAGTTGCATCATGATCTTGGCCATGTTTTGGTCTCTCTTATGGTATTTCTTCATCTGCTCATTAGTTAGCTTGAATGTGAGAGGGGAGACCTGGTCTTCATGGGTGTACCATTCCCTATTTATGGTAGTCATGCCATCTAAAAGTTGAGCAGCTATGACATAAGGTTGCTGCATCAAACCTCCCGAAGAGAGTTCGTCCGCAACACCTTTATTTACTGAAACCAGACTCCGGTAAAAATACTACAGCAGCAGGTTATTAGGCAAGCCATGGGTAGGGCATTGAAGCACCAACTTTTTGAACCGCAACCAAGTTTCATGTATAGGCTCCCCTTCTAGACACTTAAAGCTCTGAATGCTATCCCGAAGAGTCATCATCTTTGAAGGAGGGAAAAATCAAACTTGAAATGCAATTACCAACTCCTCCCACAAAGTGATGGATTCATGTGGCAATTCAGCCAGCCAGTTCCATGCCTCTCCCATCAACGAGAACGGGAATAACCTCAACCAGACCGACTCTTGGGAGATATTCTTGAAAGAGAACAATCCGCACACATCCACGAAGTTTCTAAGATGCTCATGAGGGTCCTCATAAATTAAACCACTGAAAAGCCCCTTTAGTTAAAAGAATTACAACGTGGTACTCGTGATGTGATATACAGCATTCCCTCCGATCGGAGGCAAGCGAATGGCATCAATACCGCCCATAAGATAGGAGTCATTAGCATGAGACTCATGGACATCGCTGAGGTTTTTGATGTCGTCTTGATGGCCTACTTGGCTGCCATTGCTGCCGTTTACGCTCATACTTCCGGTTTCCAACACAATCAAGCAAAACAAAAACAAAAAGTAAGTAAGTAGAACTATAACTAAGAAGAACAAAAATTTAACTAAACTAAAAAAAATTCAACCACCACCACTCCTCGGCAGCGGTGCCATTTTGATGTTTGACGTAATCAAAGACACGACTTCCAATTCAGGTGGCAACGATTGCGTGCGGTAATATAACCCAACCGAATGGGTTGGGATCGAGTCCTAAGGGAGTGGTTGCAAGAATTAATAGAAAAGTAAAATGAAGTTCTAATTAGTCATAGCTATAAACATTAACGAATAAAAACAAACTAAATCTAATAGTGACACGAATGTTAATTATCAATGGGGGTTTTTGTATTCAACTAATGACAAAACTAGCGAAAATATAAATATACGAAACAAGAGAAACGAGATTCTTGGGATGGGATAGGAATATGGGATAAAATATACTATTGGGTAAATGATATTGATAGTAAATAGCTAAATATTTGTAACTAGGCTAGAATTAAGTGTGGTAAATTCTCTCTCGAGCAACTTGCCCTGAATCAACTCGGTTTCGCTCAAACACCGAGTTGCAACATTTAATCATAGCCTCCGCCCTAGCCCATTCACTCTCTCGAGCTAAAAGTATGGGAGAAGGTCTAGGATTCACTCTCTCGAGCTGAACCCAATAACCACCGGCTATCGATTTAGTAGTCTTCGTTTTAAAACCTCTCTCTCGAGCAAGCCAAAAACACTAAGAGAAATCATATTTGCAACTCCAATCCCATTAAGTTCAAAAACAACTACTAAACAAAATCACATTTAAACAGAAAATAGACTAACAATAAGCAATACCCAATAAGAAATTTAACCCATATTCACAAAATCACACCCCAAGAATTGGTGGTTTTAGCTAGACATGAAAAAGAGATAAAAATCAATACCAACAAGTGTTTCCATCAAGTGGGTATGATAGAAAATGTCTTTAAGCACGTCTAGGATGAAGATTCTTGGATACCCACTTCCAATTTCTTGGAGTTGAAAACCTTTAAAACCTTCAAGCTCAAGAACAATGTCTCCCTAAAACTCTAAGAACTAAAAACTGAAAATATTCTAAGTCTTAGTAATAATTCTCTACAACCTGATATTAAGCTAAATTAAATGAGTATTTATAGTTTTAAAAAATTTGTGTTGTGAAGGACCATTTGGCGCAGTTAGTCGGAATCGCCGATACATTCGGTGATCCGCCCTTTGGTCTGGTTCATCACCTTTCAGCTTTTGCCTTCAGCATCTTCGCATTTTGATTCATTGGGCGACAGGGAACTGTTTCGCGGAAGTACTCGGCGATGCGTCGACTGCTCCCTTTCCTCGCAGACTTGATCTTTTCCTTCAGGGCTCAGCACACTGGAACATTAGGTGAGATTTGAGGCCTTTCGGTGAATCGCCTAATGGATTAGGCGATCTTCAGGCCGTCTTTTCTTCCTTCTTTCAGCCGTTTTGTTTCTTTTTGCTCTATAGGGTCCATGCTTTGTCTCTCAAGTCAAATTCCTAAAATTTAAGTATTTACATCAGATATTGACACAAAATATGCATTTGAGGATACTAATTCAATCAAAATATAGCCATGAATGAGTCCAAATTGTGGACTCATCAGTTACAAATGCACCCTACTTCAAGTCTTGTCAAGATATTTTATTTTTTGAAGACAATGCTTGAAGTATGAATCGATAATTAAAGCAACTTCAAGTCAAATTAATAATAAAAATCATGAAATTAATTTATTTATTTATTTATTTCATCAATTGCTAGGAAGACTCCACTGACTACATGTCATGAACATGATAGGATTACATCATGTAAATGTTTAGAAATAATGCTCAAAACATATATACATTTTAGATATTTTATAAAAATTAATATATGGCACCAGGGAATCATAATTCATGCCAATTATCGAATGTAGATGGGCCCACAAATTTTCGTTCCCTCTTTACCTTCAAGTATGTTTCCCACTGCCTCATTCTTCTTACGCGTATGTATTTTCATAGTTTAACTAGGATCAATTTACTTTTCCTTATCGTATAATGATAACGCTCAACTATACTTCATCTGATTATAAGTGTAGGTAGTCGCAATCAAGTATAAAACCAACAAAGAGTTGGGGTCGATCCCACAAGGACTGATACAGTAGAGAATTAAATTACGAAGTGAAATAGTGTTTTAATCGTTTGTAGAAGTAGACATTTTCGAATCAATTAAACTAAATGGAAAGAGTTTGACAATTAATGTCAATTGGTGGGATTAGAGTGAACAATTAACAACTACGAACAAATAAGAGTGATCAAGTAGAGAGGGATCCTTGGGAGTGTGATCAATTGAATGTCAAATTTCACTAAATGGGTGATTATTATTTAGTAGAAATCGTTGAATCTTAGTGGGTAGGCTAGGCTTTAGGTGCAATAGTTATTTCTCAATCAACTATCATGAATCAAGCGAGTTCTCTCGAACCTCGACAAGCATAACACATATAAATAGTCAAATACCTCCATCAATCTACTTTGTCAAGCTAGATTAGCAGCATTGAATTTAGACCCACTTTGTCGAGCTAAGTCCACAATAACCCAATCACTACAATCATCAATTAATAGTTTTAACTCTAAAACCTCTTTCTCAAGCAAGCATAGAATGTTAAACTAGAATTGTATTTGCAACTACAATTCATCAATAAAAACTCAACTACTAATTGAACCCACTTTAAATCAACAATCAAAATAATAAATACTACCACCCATAAGCTAATTGAAGCATTCAATCACATGAGCACGCCCCCAAAATGGGGGTTTTAGCCACACATAATAAAGAGCAAGAAATAGTTACCAACTATGTTTTCCATCAGCTTGGGTAATAATCCACAAGTCTTCAAAGATCTTGAATTGAATTTAAAATCAAATAAACCCTAAATCTCTACTCAAAAAGTCAATGAACAATGTTAAGGATCAAAAACCCAGAACTGGTTAATGTGGGAACTCTCAAAAACTTTGAAACTCCTCTTTCTTCTTTTGAAAATTTCATTCCAGATTTTGAGCTTTGAAGGCACTCGATGGAATAATTCGAGCTTCATCGACTAGGTCGGTGACTCGCCGAGTGCTCCTTTCCATCGCCTTCTTGGCTTGGCTTTTCCACACTTCCCTTCTGTGACTTTAGGCAAACAAAACTTCCATCGTTGATCCATTCGGCGCGTCACTGAAGCTCCAATCTCCTCACCAAGTTGTGTTTGTCCATGGGCTAGCCTTCTGTAACTTTTGGCGGGCTGAAGATCCACTCGCCAACTCGCCGAGTGACTTTAAAGAGCATCAGCCTTGCTTTTCTTCAACATTTTTGGTTTTTTTTTGCACGGTAATGTCCTTGCCTTGCTCTTTTGCCTTCAGTGCTGCAAATTAGCATTTTAACATCAGTTTAGAGTATAAAACAGGCATTGATGTAACACCCCAGAAACTAGTAGACTAAACTAGGCCCTTAAGCTAGGGTTCTAGAGTGTGATGTTGAGAATTAGAGTCGTATATGAGACTTTACGTGCTTGGAATGAGGTGTTTAATAGTTGAACGTCAAGGTACGTATTAGACCTCATAGCTTAGAAAACCATTTAGATTTTGGTTGAGCATGGGATGGGCAAGTACCAAGGCAAAAGGGCAAGCCTAAGCCAAGGGGACAAGGCTGCCCAACCTTGGCAAGCTACTGACCAAGGGGTTCACGACCACTGGTCATGACCACGGTCCGTGAAGGGGCCCGTGAAGACTCCTTACCCTTGTGGGAGATGAAGCCATGAAGTTTAGCTATTGTCCAAGGGACCACGAGCCACTTCACGGCCAGTGGTCATGACGACGGCTCGTGGGGAGGCTCGTGGTCAAGCTTTAGGATTTTAGGAGTTTGGCTTGTTAAAGGGAGCCACTAGTCAAGGGACCACGGGCACCACCACGGGCCGTGGTGCCCTTGAAGGCTCGTGGACTTGGGCGTGGTGCCTGGACGGGGCAGCCTAGTTGAGGGACTTTTAGGTAAATTCCAAAATGATTAATTAATTAATGGGTCATTTTATATGAGTTATATTCACCTATTTAAGGGATTTAAATCATTAGCCCCCAATTTTAAGTCACTTTACATTAGACCCAAATCAAAACCCCAAATCACTCCTCTTTCAAATATTTCTCTCTCTAAGAAGACCTCTATTGAAGAAGAAGCTAGAGGTTGAAGCTAAGGTCAAGAACAAGGGTTCCATTGCTAAAGGCTTGTGCTAGGGCATTTATTAAGGTATGTTTATCTTTTCATCTATGGGTTCTTCCACCCATAGAGTCCCCTATAAATCCCCAAGATTTGTGAAGAAGAACCTCAATCTAAGGTAGGGTTGCTTCCAATGTATGGGTTTTAGATGGGTATGATTACAATTGGTTGGATAATACTTATATATGATTAATTTAGTGTTGATTCATGATATTATGCAGAATTTATGTGAATTTCATGATTAACCCTAGAAATCAAAGTATGTGGGTTTATGTCTTTTGATGAGAAATTGAGGATTCGTGCTAGATTCTCTAGAATTGTTATCATGAATAGAACTTATCCAAGAATGGGACTATGAAATCATGAATTGAACTAGACTTATGCATGTATGATGGACCATGAATGGTAATGATAGAATTTGGGACTTTATGAAGAATTATGCATAGAATTCCCTATGATTAAGGCTTGTGACTATTATGTCTTGTGATCTAGTTTAGGATGATGATTGTGGAGTAACTCTTGATAGTAGGGCTTGGAGTTACGATGATGATCACTAGGGATTATAGAGTAAGTCTAATACTATGAGTAGCTAGCATGTGAATGATACACTAGAGGTTAGAATTGTTGTGGAAGGCTTTTACCCATATGACTTACCTAAAACTATATGAATGCATGTATGTAGAATGTGAAAGGTCTTCTCACATAGAATGGTTCTAATTGAAAGGTTAATCACCTATAATGAATCAAAGTATATATGAACTATAATAGCTTGAAGTTGTAACATATGATCTCTTCATGTATGACTAGTATGGTAGCATTAGATGGTAGATCTCATGGTAGCTTGGGATTGAGGAATTAGCTCTCCTAAGGGTAGCTTGAAATGGAATAACAAGGATGCTTTTCATGGTATCTTGGATTAGGATAGGCATGGTAGCTTAGGATTGAGGATTTATGCTCTCCTAAGGGTAGCTTGAACTAGCATTGCAAGAATGCCTTCATGGTAGCTTGACTTGGTTAGGCCAAGACCATTTCATGGTAGCTTAGGATAGAGGCTTCATACTCTCCTAAGGATAGCTTAGGGTTGAGGATTTATACTCCCCTAAGAGTAGCTTGCATCATATTGAATCTTTGCATGGTAGTTAGGTTGGAATACTTGTATTATTCCTTGTATAGCTTGGGTTGCATGATAGTGTGCCTTCCATGGTAGTTAGGTCTAGCCTAGTAGTGTGCTATTCTTTGATAGACTAGAATGATAAATAGTTAGCATTGAGTAGCTATCCTAAAGATGTACTTAATGTGAGTGGTAGTATGGGATGTCATTCATACATGGCACAAGTATGACTTGAATCTACTTATGAAGTGCCCTCTTATGTGTATGTATGCTTAGCTTAGATTGTTTCTTTAGTAGTCTTCCATGATATGATTGACTTGAGATGATAGTTCCTTGTCTTTATTAAGTAGGTCAAGAATGACACCAATGATTAGAAAGCATGAATAGAGCGATGTCAAGATATGCTCAGTGTGAGTGGTATTATGGGATGCCACTCATGCATTGCACAAGTGTGCCTTGAGATTACTTAGGGGTATAGGTGCTCTTATGACATGAAAACCTAGGTCCTAACTATGAATGTGGACTATGCCCAAGAATGACCAAAAAGAGGTACTTAGCTTGGATAGTATTATGGGATGCTATCCTTGCCTTGCACAAGTATGCTTGGAGGTGGCTTGTAAAGTAGTTCACTTGTAATATGAAAGACTAAAGGTTGAAGTATGTAAATATGAAAGTCTAAGTTAAGACTATGCTATGAACATGATTTATCTCATATGCTCATTAACTATGTCTTATGTTGACTTGTGATGATATGATGCCTATGTTGGAGATTATGCTATGAATGTGTTATTATCTCTTATGTTTATGTCTTATGTTGACTAACCATTTTGAGATGCTTTTATTATGTTGTGCTAGCTTTCATACTTGGTACATTTTGTACTAACGCATATTGCCTACATTCTAATCAAATGTAGGGTGTTGGAGATTGAGTTGCTTTGGAGGCTAGGTTTCTAAGAAGCAAGAAGACTTGAAGATTTGGTGAGTCCTCATAGCTTCGAGGACAAGCCCATGTTTCCCTTTTATGTCATTTCTTATGTTTTAGACTTTTTATGGGCTGCGTCCCAAGACTTTTATTCATGAGTTTAATAGATGGTTTGAGACAAAGCTTTAGTAAAGACTTCCGCTTGCTTATGAAAATGTTTTCGATTGTATGGTTTAAAGAAGTTTTAAATTTTCCCATACTTTTCTATTATCTTATGTTATGATTATGCTAAGGATTTGTATGAGACCCCCTTCGGGGTCAAGTACGCCTAAGTCTAGGGGGTACACCTGGGTCGTGACAAACTTGGTAATCAAAGCAAAAAGTTTAAAATGGTTATAGGATTGTCTCAAACCACATCTAGTAGAGTCTTGTTCATAAATGTGAAGCGCGCCACATTTATGAATAGGAAGCTCTTGGATGTTTAGGAAATCTTCTCACTTCTTCATTCTCTTAGTCGTGCCATAGAAGTTTAAGCTCTAGTAGGTCATTCTTCTAATGTTTGCCTATGGTTTTTCGGGTTATGGCTAATACTAGGGCTAATGCTAGGAAGGATGATGAAGACAATGGAGGTTCTTCCCGAGAGGGTTAGCCCTAGTCCAATATCTTAACACTTAGCTCAAGAAAGTGAGTGGGGTGAGGCGTAGGATGGTCTTCATGCGGCAAATGGGTGTCCGAGAGTAACCCATTTGAAACGGGGTAAGTTGCCTGAGAGGGAACTTATTTCCATCTAAAGCTTAGCCTAGTCACTATTATCTTGCACATTTCCTATTGAAAGCATGTACCCAACGATTTATCTCAACTTGTATTGCGGTCATACCCCAAGAACATTTCCCCATACTTGATTTTCTTGTTAATTTTTTCTATTTTTCCTACATGTGACAAAATGCCCATTTGATATTTGACACTTTTATGTCACCCCCTTTAATTTACTATGTTTTTGTTCGCAAATCTCTTTAGCTACGACTAATTTGAGCTAAATTTTATTTTTCTATAAATTCTCAAAACCACTTCCTTGGGTCACGACCCCAACCTTTAGTTGGGTTACTATACTTTCGACGATCGTAGACACTCGAACCGTAGGTTAGTGTCATTGGTCACGATAAGCATCAAAATGGCGCCGTTGCCGGGAAGTGGTGTTATTTGAGAATTATTAGATTAGTAGAATTTTCGTTCTTCTTAGTTGTAATTTACTAACTTTATGTTTACTTTTGATTTTCGTTGTGTCGTCCATTTAGATAAGCATGGCTGAGCAGAGTAGTGGCAAATTCGTCAAAATAAGCCAAGGAGTCCAATAGGACCTCATGCTGACCGACCTGGCATCTCAGTTAAATGACTTGGCCACCAAAATCTCAGTGGTGGAAGTCCAATGCAATAGCAGGGGGAGGTACACAACCCCTCATGAGCAGAGGAAGTCTAGAAATGGGGAGAAAAATCATGTCGAGGACACACTTCAAATCATTCTCCAAAAGATCACCGATCAAGATCAGGTGTTGGAAGAAATGAAGGAGAATGTTGAAGTGTTAAATAAAGTGATTGGATCTCACTCTAGATCAATCCAGCTAATCAGGTCATCCCTAAGTTTTGCAGAACCTCATCTCCGCCCAAATGATATATTGGGGTCACCTAGTGACGTTGGGGCTAACCCCTATAATGGAGAGTGAGACAGAACATACGTCGTGTCACGACATAAAATAAGGCGCTTCTTGGGAGGCAACCCAAGGTTTTACTGCTTTTAATTATTCTGTTCGAATAATGGTGTGCTGATTTTGTAGGGTAAAATGAGAAAGATGTTGAGAAGTGCAAGTTGGCGAGCTAAGGACCCAGTGGGAGAGTCGCCGAATCTATCGGCGACTCCAACTTAATCCGTCGTTGGGACCCCAAAATAAAGGATGTCCTGTAAAACTTGGCTAGGTAAGTATGCGTTCGGCGTATCACCAAATTTATCGGTGATAAGACTAACATCACCGAATGAAAGAGAACTGAACGGTTAATAAAGGCAGAAGGTCAAAATGTTTGAATCTCTCACTTTCCCTCGTCTCAAACTCCTCAAAATCACACCAAATGTGCTTTTTCTAAGATTTTTACCTTTCCATTAGTATTTCAATTGGTAAATAGTGCTTGAGGTTGGATCTCTTTGTTGCCTAGCATTTCAAAAAGCAATATGATCGACATTAAAGGTTAGCCCATAAAACCCCGAATTTATCTTAAAAGTTTTTGCACTCTTTTGCAATTGTAGTATCAGGATGACGTGTGCTGGGCCTATCTGATAGAATAAGTTGATATGCTATGTTTAATCTGAACTTAGTTGCCTCAAATATTTTAATAGTCGAATTCCTTGTTGTTTGTTCTTTCATTTGATTGCGATGGAAATGGGTCCCGCTCGATTGTCATTGCATTAGTTGGGTAACACCTAAAAAGCCCACATTTGAGCTAAATAACAATGTTGCTCAATGAAGGAATGGGTGAAGACATTCTAAAGGGTGGTTGTAGTTAAATGGGTAAAATTTTGCAGGACCGGAAGAAGTTTGAGTATTTCGGAATGATGGGAAGTATGGGTCTTGTGTGAATTTCCTGTCTGCATGCTTTAATTTACTTTTCAGTGCTTGTAAGGTTGATTCTAAGATGTGGGTTGTAAAATAGGCACAGTGAATAATTCGGCGAATTGGGTTGTGCTCGCTAAACGATTCGGCGGTTTGCCTACTTACCTTAGAACGCCCTTCATTCTTGTCCATAGTGCTGATAGATCTGTAACTTTTGGCGGACACATCCGTGGTCGCCAAAGGTAGTCGGCGACTCGCTATATAGACTTTTTCATTACTTATTTATCTAGATTTCAAGCTAACCCATTCGGCGAGTTCGACCTAGCACCGTAAAGAGATTTGGCGATTCGTCGACTGATCGGCGAACCTTTCGGCTTCAAATTTTCTGTGTTTTAGTGTGCTTGTTCTTCTGACTAATCACAAACTTTTGCAGATATGGTACGCATAAACCTAATTTCATCACCTTATTAAAAGGCAACGGGAATTACAATTAATTAAGGAGGATCACAATATTCACAGAAAAAGAAATAAAGATCTCCCACATGGAAATAAAGGCAAACGAACAAAAGCACATTGCTAGAAAGGGCTCAAATGTTGAACCAGATGTTTCTGAGCCGGAGGATGAGCAACCTTTGATAAATCAAAGGTAGGAACTGACGGCTAGAAATTAGCCCACAGCTACCGAAACCCCTTCAGCTGCCACTCCCCCGACTACCTAATCAGTGCCAACTCCAGCACCACCTCCAGCGGCTCCTACGCTCACTGTAGCTCCACCTCCACCCAGGTTGCTGAAAAGACTAAAAGGCGATGATTTACGAACCATTCTAGAAGAAAAGTTACTATTTGTAGAGGGTTTGGAAGGTAAGCATGTTGAGGTGCTTGATACTCTCGGATATCATGAGTTCGAAAAGTTTACAAGGCCACGGGGCCCTTACATTCCTTCCTGGGTCCAGGAATTCTACTTAGCATATGGGGAGTTGGTCCCGAAAAATAATAAAAAGGCTAGTGAGTTCCGACCAGTGAAGTCGGTCATGCTTAGAGGCAAGGAGGTGGAGTGTCACAGCGAGCATATTAATGATGTATTAGGTCGACCAATGCACTCGGAACTAACCTACCAGGGTTTGCCTATTGTTCCATCCTTAGATGATCTGAAGGGTTGGTTAGCTCCGATGATTTCTGACATCACCCTAAGGTGGTTGGATGCGGGAGCTCCTATTGAGAAGAGGGATATGAGCATCGCCTCCCGGTACTGGTTAGGCTTCATCAGCAGCACTATCATGCCATCCCGTAACGAGTCCATTATGCGTCATCTTAAGACGGCTTGCCTTGCTTCTATCATGGCCAGGAGGCGGATCGACCTGGGAGTGTTGGTTTCACAGGACATGGCTTTGAGAGCCAAACAGACACTGACATCCCTGCCTTTTCCTGTTCTGATTACTAAGTTATGTCGGCATGCTGGAGTACCCTGAGAGCCTGCTAGCGATATAAAAGTAACTCCATCTTCCACCACTAATATCCGGTGTATAGAGTCAGAATTTGCACGAGAGGAAGATGACAAGAGAAGAGTAGCCCCAGCAGATACTTCTCCAGAGTTCAGTGTTGACTCATTATCAGCAGAGACACCTTCGTGCACCCCGGCCTCTGATCCCCGGGGTATACCATCTTGTTCTTCTTTTTCCTCACAGGCTCCAGGTGCTTCCTCATCCTCCCAGCCTACTAGAATCACTCAGGCCATGATCCTTAAGATGGCACAGTTGGCCTATTCAGCTAGTGTGAGAGCTACCAGACTAGAAAGGTCTGTTCCAGAGATGATTGAAAGGGCCATACTAGCATCACTTAATCCCATTCAGACTTATGTTGATGCCTTGACAGTGAGAGTTATGGCTTGTGAGAGAAGACAGCAGGAAACCTCTGAGGTGACGGCCCAAAAAGATGAAATTGCAAGTTTGAGGAAGGACATAGATTACCTTAAGTCTACCGACTTAACTTCACTCATAGAGAGAGCAGATGTTAAGGATATTTGTGTCACCACCGGAGATGTGCAAGGGGTAGATGCAACATCGGCAGAGTCAAATGCCGAAACCAACGAGGAGTTGATAGCAGCATGGGTTGAGGAGATAAGAGATAGCCCAGATGAGAGCATATTCAGAGATCTGCCAAATCTAGTAGAGACAGTTACGTCCACAGTAGCCCCTAGTGGATCTGGCACTGCTTTTCCATCTGAGACTACTCCGGGCACTGATGCCCTAGCAGATAGAGAGATTGCGTAGCCAGGACCTTTCTCTACCCTCCTTTCTATCTTGCTTACATCTACTTTTGGATTCTTATTACTTGCATTTGAGGACAAATGATTTTATTTGTGGTGGAGTGAGGCACACACCTTGGGTGTTGCTGTTTTTGTTGCTTTTTATATATTGAAGTTGTTCTGTTTATAACTGTTTTTAGACTGTTTTTGTGGATGTTTGAGCTCATGGCTCCTCTTTTGTCTTTTGTTTTAATTGCAAATGATTTTGACCCCGAACATTTTTGCCACCCCTCATAAATAGAATGTGGTTGTTCTTTTGCAAAAATTTGAGTCTCGGTTTTGATCAATACCAATGACTTGAATAGTGCTCTCAATCGAACGAACATGAATGTACGGCTATGATGAGGCCAAATGAAGTTGCATAGACAATATGTGAACTGTTTGCATCTCATTGTTATTGGCCATTTATCGAATTAATTCTCTTGTAATGACCGTTGCACACTAGCGAAAGTGTGTAGTCTTGTTTGACTTAAGTATCGATGCCTTGTGTGATTAGCTTGATTTGAAACTTGCATGAATAAACCTAGAATTTGCCCAATTATTCTGATTGATTTAGAAAGGTGTATTCTTGAAATAATCTTAGGCAACTTTAAAGAGTGTGAGCCAAATTTGACATATACCTCTTTTGTGGCCAACCTGTGAGCGTGTGAAACTCTTTTGAACACCCTTTGAGCCATACCTTTCTTTGGAAAAACCTTGATGAACCCTAAACCTTACTTGACCCATTACCTATAATCCTCTAGATTTGTGGTTTAAGCGAATAGCCAACTTAAGCCAAAAGCCTAAGTTGGGGGTGTGGTGAAAAGGAAAAGGAGAAGTCTAGAAGTGCAAGAAAAGTCCACCTTAACCCATGGTGTTGCATAAAAATGGAACCCCTTCAATTCAAAAAAATCTGGAATAAAGTACAAAGGAAATCGGGTTTCCAAGCTATCCATGAAGGTGAATAAAAAGGTTACTTAGAAAAACTAGAAAAAGAATTGATAAAGGAAAAGAAGGGAATTCCTTGAGAATACCGTAACTCATGAGGGAAAAGTCATTAGGCCTAAATGACCATACCTTTTCACTCAACCCCATTACAAGCCTTAGAAAGACCTTTTTGATCTTGAGTAAGCCGAATCAAAAGTTGATTGGAAAATAAGGGCAAACCTATGGGTGAAAACATACATTATGTTCCTCTTTGCGAGTTTGAGCGTTACTTCTGATTCTGGATCTTGAATTGATTAACCTCTGTGTGTGGATATGGAATCATTATTTATATGAGGGCATTTAGACACTTTTTGTTGAGCTTGAACTTGCACAAGTAGCAAGTATTGCGAGCATAAGAATCTTTGGTAATGGTGTGTCACAACTTGAATCTTTGAATACACAATTGATCCTTGCAAAAGTAAATTGAGTCTTGTTGTATGCATTCATGATTGAGTCTTGTTGTATGCATTCATGATTGAGTCTTGTGCAGCACTTTGAGACACCCATTTTGAACGGCTCAACTTAAGTTCGCTTGAGGACAAGCAAAAGTTTAAGTTAGGGGTGTTGATGAGTCCACAAATTGAACTCATTTAAGGCTTTCTTTTGATAGAACTAGTGTCCTCAAATGCTTTTTTTTTTCAATATCTGATGAAAACTCTTAAGTTTCAGGTATTTAAAGTTTTAGTGGACACATGGACACTTAGGCACAAAAAGGAACAGAAAGGCTGAAAAGAACGAAGAAGCTGAAGCCTAAGCATCGCCAATCATTTTTGGCGATTCACCAAAAGGACAGACTGCTAACTTTGTTCCAGTATGCGAAGCCCTGAAGGAAGAGGATCAAAAAGGTGAGGTAGTTCCATGAAGCAGTACTATACCTCCCAATGGTGAAGAAAGTGAAGATACTGAAGGCAAGCACTAAACGGCGAGGAGACAGAAGAAGGGCGTGTCGCCGAGTCATTCAGCGGACTCGACTAACCTCGTCGATCTATCCGCCAGCACTAATTTCTGATGGTTATAAATACTAAACTTCTTATTATTTTTTAGAAGTTCCGAACCATTATTAATATTTTCAAAATAGAATAGTACATATTTAGATACTTTCTCTCAAGTTTAGAAAGGGTTTTGTGGGATACTTGAAGAGAGAAGGATTTCATCATCCCCAAGTTGGAAATGGGTCTTCTCCATTCTTCTTCCCTTGCTTAAATCAAGGTTTAATTTCTTATACCCATTTCATTTTAGTATTATTTTAGACGTATTTTGTTATTTCTTGATGTGTGGCTAAAAAACCCCATTCTTGGGGTGTGATTTAGCAAATATGTGTTTATATTGTTGTTGGGTCTTGCTTGCCGATAGGGTAGATGTATTTTAATGGTGATTTCACCTAGTAGTTGTGGTTTAATTTAATGTGTTTGTAGTTGCAAATACAAAATCGCCCATGTGTTTACGTCTTGCCCGAGAGAGACGTTGCGAAACCAGGACCACTAGACAGATGGCCTAAGGAGTGGGTCGACATGAGGTTCTGCCCGAGATGGTGAGCCCTAGTCCCATATCCTAACACTCAGCTCAAGAGAGTGAGTGGGGTAAGGCGTAGGCTGGTCTTCATGCGGCAAATGGGTGTCCGAGAGGAACCCATTTGAAATGGGGTAAGTTGCCCGAGAGGGAACTTATTTCCATCTAAAGCTTAGCCTAGTCACTATTATCTTACACATTTCCTATTGAAAGCATGTACCCAACGACTTATCTCAACTTTTATTGCGGTCACACCTCAAAAACATTTCCCCATACTTGATTTTCTTGTTAATTTTTTCTATTTTTACTACATGTGAAAAAACGCACATTTGATATTAGACACTTTTATGTCACCCCTTTAATTTACTATGCTTTTGTTTGCAAATCTCTTTAGCTACGACTAATTTGAGCTAAATTTTATTTTTCTATAAATTCTCAAAACCACTTCCTCGGGTCACGACCCCAACCTTTAGTTGGGTTACTATACTTTCGACAATCGTAGACACTCGAACCGTAGGTTAGTGTCGTTGGTCACGATAAGCATCAAAATGGCGCCGTTGCCGGGGAGTGGTGTTAGTTGAGAATTTTTAGATTAGTAGAATTTTCGTTCTTCTTAGTTATAATTTATTAACTTTATGTTTACTTTGGATTTTCGTTGTGTCGTCCATTTAGATAAGCATGGCTAAGCAGAGTTGTGGCAAATTGGTCGAAATAAGCCAAGGAGTCCAAATGTACATCATGCTGACCGACTTGGCATCTCAGCTGAACGACTTGGCCACTAAAATCTCAGAGGTGGAAGTCCAATATAATAGCAGGGGGAGGTACACATTCCCTGATGAGCAGAGGAAGTCTTGAAATGGGGAGATAAATCGTGTCGAGGACACACTCAAATCATTCTCGAAAAGATCACCGATCAAGATCGGGTGTTGGAATAAAAGAAGGAGAATGTTGAAATGTTGAATCAAGTGATTGGATCTCACTCTAGATCAATCTAGCTATTCAGGTCATTCCTGAAGTTTGCAGTACCTCATCTCCACCCAAATGGCATATTTAGGTCACCTAGTGACGTTGGGGGTAACCCCTATAATGGAGAGTGAGACAGTATGTATGTCGTGCCACGACGTAAAATAAGGCGCTTCCTGGGAAGCAACCCAAGGTTTTACTGCTTTTAATTATTCTGTTCGAATAATGGTGTGCTGTTTTGTGCGGTAAAATGAGAAAGGTGTTGAGAAGTGCAAGTTGGCGAGCCAAGGACCCAATGGGCGAGTCACCGAATCTATCGGCGACTACAACTTAATCCACCGTTGGGACCCCAAAATAAGGGATGTCCTGTAAAACTCGGAAAGGTAAGTATGTGTTCGGCGCATCGCCAATTTTATCAGCGATAAGACTAACGTCGCAGAATGAAAGAGAACTGAACGGTTATATAAAGACAGAAGGTCAAAATGTTTGAATCTCTCACTTTCCCTCATCTCAAATTCCTCAAAATCTCACCAAAGGTACTTTTTCTAAGATTTTTTCCTTTCCATTAGTATTTAAATTGGTAAATAGTGCTTCAGGTTGGATCTCTTTGCTGCCTAGCATTTCAAAAATCAATATGATCGACATTAAAGGTTAGCCCATAAACCCCGAATTTATCTTAAAAGTTTTTGCACTCTTTTGCAATTGTAGTATCAGGATGATGTGTGCTGGGCCTATCTGATAGAATAAGTTTATATGCTATGTTTAATCTGAACTTAGTTGCCTCAAATATTTTAATAGTCGAATTCCTTGTTGTTTGTGCTTTAATTTGATTGCGATGGAAATGGGTCCCGCTCGATTGTCATTGCATTAGTTGGGTAACACCTAAAGAGCCCACATTTCTGCTAAATAACAATGTTGCTCAATGAAGGAATGGGTGACAACATTCTAAAGGGTGATCGTAGTTAAATGGGTAAATTTGACAGGACCGGAAGAAGTCAGAGTATTTCGGAATGATGGGAAGTATGGGTCTTGTGTGAATTTCTTGTCCGCATGCTTTAATTTCCTTTTCAGTGCTTGTAAGGTTGATTCTAAGATGTGGGTTGAAAAATAGGCACAGTGAATAATTCGGCGAACTGGATTGTGCTCGCTAAACGATTCGGCGGTTTGCCAACTTACCTTAGAACGCCCTTCATTCTTGTCCATAGTGCTGATAGATCTGTAACTTTCGGCGGACACATCTGTGGTCGCCGAATGTAGTCGTCGATTCGCTATATAGCCTTTTTCATTACTTATTTATCTAGATTTCAAGTTAACCGATTCGGCGAGTTCGACCTAGCACCCTAAAGAGATTTGGCGATTCGCCGACTGATCGGCAAAACTTTCAGCTTCAGTTTTTCTGTGTTTTAGTGTGATTGTTCTTCTGACTAATCACAAACTTTTGCAGATATGGTACGCACAAACCTAATTACACCACCTTAGAAAAAGGCAACGGGAATTGCAATTAATTATGGAGGATCACGACCTTCACAGAAAAAGAAAGCAAGATCTCCCACCGAGAAATAAAGGCAAACGAAAAAAAAGCACATTGCTAGAAAGGGCTCAAATGTTGAACCAGATGTTTCTAAACCGGAGGATGAGCAACCTTTGATAAATCAAAGTTAGGAACCGAGGGCTAGAAATTAGCCCACAGCTACCGAAACCCCTTCAGCTGCCACTCCCCCGACTACCGAATCAGTGCCAACTCCAGCACCACTTCCAGCGGCTCCTACACTCACTGTAGCTCCACCTCCACCCAGGTTGCTGAAAAGACTAAAAGGCGATGATTTACGAACCATTCTAGAAGAAAAGTTCCTATTTGTAGAAGGTTTGGAAGGTAAGCATGTTGAGGTGCTTGACACTCTCGGATATCATGAGTTCGAAAAGTTTACAAGGCCATGGGGACCTTACATTCCGTCCTGGGTCCAGGAATTCTACTTAGACTATGAGGAGTTGGTCCCAAAAAATAATAAAAAGGCTAGTGAGTTCCGACCAGTGAAGTCAGTCATGCTTAGAGGCAAAGTGGTGGAGTGTCACAGCGAGCATATTAATGATGTATTAGGTCGACCGCTGCACTCGGTACTACCCTACCAGGGTTTGCGTATTGTTCCATCCTTAGATGATCTGAAGGGTTGGTTAGCTCCGATGATTTCTGACTTCACCCCGAGGTGGTTGGATGCGGGAGCTCCTATTGAGAAGAGGGATATGAGCATCGCCTCCCGGTACTGGTTTGGCTTCATCAGCAGCACTATCATGCCATCCCGTAACGAGTCCATTATGCGTCATCCTAAGACGGCTTGCCTTGCTTCTATCATGGCCAGGAGGCGGATCGACCTGGGAGTGTTGGTTTCACAGGAGATGGCTTTGAGAGCCAAACAGACACTGACATCCCTGCCATTTCCTGTTCTGATTACTGAGTTATGTCGGCGTGATGGAGTACCCCGAGAGCCTGCTAGAGATATAAAAGTAACTCCATCTTCCTCCACTAATATCCGATGTATAGAGTCATAATTTACACGAGAGGAAGATGACAGGAGAAGAGTAGCCCAGCAGATACTTCTCCAGAGGCCAATGTTGACTCATTATCAGCAGAGACACCTGCGTGCACCCCGGCCTCTGATCCCCTAGGTATACCAACTCCTTCTTCTTCTTCCTCACAGGCTTCAGGTGCTTCCTCATCCTCCAACCCTATTAGAATCACTCAGGCCATAATCTTTAAGATGGGGCAGTTGGCCTATTCAGCTGGTGTGAGAGCTACCAGACTAGAAAGCTCTGTTCCAGAGATGATTGATAGGGCCATACTAGCATCACTTAATCCCATTTAGACTTATGTTGATGCCTTGACAGTGAGAGTTATTGCTTGTGAGAGCAGACAGCAGGAAACCTCTAAGGTGACGGCCCTAAAAGGCAAGATTGCAAGTTTGAGGAAGGTCATAGATTACCTAAAGTCTACCGACTTCACTTCACTCATAGAGAGTGCAGATGTTAAGGATATTTGTGTGACCACCGTAGATATGCAAGGGGTAGGTGCAACACAGGCAGAGTCAGATGTAGAAACCAACGAGGAGTTGATCGCAGCATAGGTTGAGGAGATAAAAGAGAGCCAAGATGAGAGCATATTCAGAGATCTGCCAAATCTAGTAGAGACAGTTACGTCCACAGCAGCCCCTAGTGGATCTGGCAATGCTTTTCCATCTGAGACTACTACGGGCACTGATGCCCCAGCAGATAGAGAGATTGCGTAGCCAGGACCTTTCTCTACCCTCCTTTCTATCTTGCTTACATCTACTTTTGGATTCTTATTACTTGCATTTGAGGACAAATGATTTTATTTGTGGTGGGGTGAGGCACACACCTTAGGTATTGGTGTTTTTTGTTGCTTTGTATATATTAGGGTTGTTCTCTTTTACACTGTTTTTGTGGATGTTTGAGCTCATGGCTCCTCTTTTGTCTTTTGTTTTAATTGCAAATGATTTTGACCCTGCACATTTTTGCCACCCCTCATGAGTATAATGTGGTTGTTCTTTTGCAAAAATTTGAGTCTTGGTTTCGATCAATACCGATGACTTGAATAGAGCTCTCAATCTAACGAACATGAATGTACGGCTACGATGAGGCCAAATGAAGGTGCTTAGACAATATGTGAACTGTTTGCATCTCATTGTTATTGGCCATTTATCGAATTGATTCTCTTGTAATGACCGTTGCACACTAGCGAAAGTGTGTAGTCTTGTTTGACTTAAGTATCGATGCATTGTGTGATTAGCTTGATTTGAGACTTGCATGAATAAATCTAGAATTTGCCCTATTATTCTGATTGATTTAGAAAGGTGTATTCTTGAAATGATCTTAGGCAACTTTAAAGAGTGTGAGCCAAATTTGACATATACCTTTTTTGTGGCCAACCCGTGAGCGTTTCAAACTCTTTTGAACACCCTTTGAGCCCTACCTTTCCTTGGAAAAACCTTGATGAACCCTAGACCTTACTTGACCCATTACCTATAATCCTCTAGATTTGTAGTTTAAGCGAATAGCCAACTTAGGCCAAAAGCCTAAGTTGGGGGTGTGGTGAAAAGGAAAAGGAGAAAGTCAAGAAGTGCAAGAAAACTCCACCTTAACCCATGGTGTTGCATAAAAATGGAACCCCTTCAATTCCAAAAAAATGTGGAATAAAGTACAAAGGAAATCGGGTTTCCAAGCTATCCATGAAGGTGAATAAAAAGTTGACTTAGAAGAACTAGAAAAAGAATAGATAAAGGAAAAGAATGGAATGTCTTGAGAATACCGTAACTCATGAGGAAAAAGTCATTAAGCCTAAATGACCATACCTTTTCACTCAATCCCATTACAAGCCTTAGAAAGACCTTTTTGATCTTGAGTAAGCCGAATCAAAAGTTGATTGGAAAATAAGGGCAAACCTATGGGTGAAAACATACATTATGTTCCTCATTTTGAGTGTGAGCGTTGGTTCTGATTCTAGATCTTGAATTGATTAACCTCTGTGTGTGGATATGGAATCATTATTTATATGAGGGCATTTAGATAATTTTTGTTGAGCTTGAACTTGCACAAGTAGCAAGTATTGCGAACATGAGAATCTTTGGTAATGTTGTGTCATAACTTGAATCTTTGAATACACAATTGATCCTTGCAAAAGTAAATTGAGTCTTGTTGTATGCATTCATGATTGAGTCTTGTGTAGCACTTTAAGACGCCCATTTTGAACAGCTCAACATAAGTTTGCTTGAGTACAAGCAAAAGTTTAAGTTGGGGGTGTTGATGAGTCCACAAATTGGACTCATTTAAGGCTTTCTTTTGATAGAACTAGTGTCCTCAAATGCTTATTTTTTTCAATATCTGATGAAAACTCTTAAGTTTTAGGTATTTAAAGTTTTAGTGGACACATGGACACTTAGGCACAAAAAGGAACAGAAAGGCTGAAAAGAACGAAGAAGCTGAAGCCTAAGCATCGCCAAGCACATTTGGCGATTCGCAGAAAGGACAAACTCCACCCTTTGTTCCAGTATGCGAAGCCCTAAAGGAAGAGGATCAAAAAGGTAAGGTAGTTCCGTGAAGTAGTAAAATACCTCCCAATGGTAAAGAACATGAAGATGCTGAAGGTAAGCACTAAACGGCGATGAGACAGAAGAAGGGCGAGTCGCCGAGTCATTCAGCGGACTCGACTAACCTCGTCGATCTATCCGCCAGCACTAATTTCTGATGGTTATAAATACTAAACTTCTTATTATATTTTAGAAGTTCCGAACCATTATTAATATTTTCAGAATAGAATAGTACATTTTTAGATACTTTCTCTAAAGTTTGCAAAGGGTTTTGTGGGGGACTTGAAGAGAGAAGGATTTCATCTTCCCCAAGCTGGAAGTGGGTCTTCTCCATTCTTCTTCCCATGCTTAAATCAAGGTTTAATTTCTCATACCCATTTCATTTTAGTATCATTTTAGACGTATTTTGTTATTTCTTGATGTGTGGCTAAAAAACCCCATTTTTGGGGTGTGATTTAGCAAATATGTGTTTATATTGTTGTTGGGTCTTGCTTGTCGATAGGGAAGATGTATTTTAATGGTGATTTCACTTAGTGGTTGTGGTTTAATTTAATGTGTTTGTAGTAGCAAATACAAAATCGTCCACGTGTTTTCGTCTTCCCCGAGATAGACGTCGCGAAACCATGACCACTAGACAGATGGCCTAAGGAGTGGGTCGACATGAGGTTTTGCCCAAGAGGGTGAGCCCTAGTCCCATATCCTAACACTCAGCTCAAGAGAGTGAGTGGGGTAAAGAGTAAGCTGGTCTTCATGTGGCAAATGGGTGTCCGAGAGGAACCCGTTTGAAACGGGGTAAGTTGCCCGAGAGGGAACTTATTTCCATCTAAAGCTTAGCCTAGTCACTATTATCTTGCACATTTCCTATTTAAAGAATGTACCCAACGATTTATCTCAACTTGTATTGCGGTCACACCCCAAGAACATTTCCCCATACTTGATTTTCTTGTTAATTATTTCTATTTTTCTTACATGTGACAAAACGCCCATTTGATATTTAACACTTTTATGTCACCCCTTTAATTTACTATGTTTTTGTTTGCAAATCTCTTTAGCTACGACTAATTTGAGCTAAATTTTATTTTTCAATAAATTCTCAAAACCACTTCCTTGGGTCACGACCCCAACCTTTAGTTGGGTTTCTATACTTTCGACGATCGTAGACACTCGAACCGTAGGTTAGTGTTGTTGGTCACGATAAGCATCAAAATGGCGCCGTTGCTGGAGAGTGGTGTTATTTGAGAATTTTTAGATTAGTAGAATTTTCGTTCTTCTTAGTTGTAATTTACTAACTTTATGTTTACTTTTGATTTTTGTTGTGTCGTCCATTTAGATAAGCATGGCTGAGCAGAGTAGTGGCAAATTGGTCGAAATAAGCCAAGGAGTCCAAAAGGACCTCATGCTGACCGACTTGGCATCTCAGCTAAACGACTTGGCCACCAAAATCTCAAAGGTGGAAGTCCAATGCAATAGCAGGGGGAGGTACACACTCCCTCATGAGCAGAGGAAGTCTAGAAATGGGGAGAAAAATAGTGTCGAGGACACACTTCAAATCATTCTCCATAAGATCACCGATCAAGATCGGGTGTTGGAAGAAATGAAGGAGAATGTTGAAGTGTTGAATCAAGTGATTGGATCTCACTCTAGATCAATCCTGGTAATCAGGTCATTCCTGAGTTTTGAAGTACCTCATCTCCACCCTAATGACATATTGGGGTCACCTAGTGACGTTGGGGCTAACCCCTATAATGGAGAGTGAGACAGAACATACGCCGTGCCACGATGTAAAATAAGGCGCATCTTGGGAGGCAACCCAAGGTTTTTCTGATTTTAATTATTCTGTTCGAATAATGGTGTGCTGATTTTGTGCGGTAAAATGAGAAAGGTGTTGAGAAGTGCAAGTTGGCGAGTCAAGGACCCAATGGGCGAGTCGCCGAATCTATCGGCGACTACAACTAAATCCGCCGTTGGGACCCCAAAATAAGGGATGTCCTGTAAAACTCGGCGAGGTAAGTATGTGGTCGGCGCATCGCCGAATTTATCGGCGATAAGACTAACGTCGCAGAATGAAAGAGAACTGAACGGTTATATAAAGACAGAAGGTCAAAATGTTTGAATCTCTCACTTTCCCTCATCTCAAAATCTCACCAAAGGTACTTTTTCTTAGATTTTTTCCCTTCCATTAGTATTTCAATTGGTAAATAGTGCTTGAGGTTGGATCTCTTTGCTGCCTAGAATTTCAAAAAGCAATATTATTGACATTAACGGTTAGCCCATAAAACCCCGAATTTATCTTAAAAGTTTTTGCACTCTTTTGCAATTGTAGTATCAGGATGACGTGTGTTGGGCCTATCTGATAGAATAAGTTGATATGCTATGTCTAATCTGAACTTAGTTGCCTCAAATATTTTAATAGTCGAATTCCTTGTTGTTTGTGCTTTAATTTGATTGCGATGGAAAAGGGTCCCGCTCGATTGTCATTGCATTAGTTGGGCAACACCTAAAGAGGCCACATTTGTGCTAAATAATAATGTTGCTCAATGAAGAAATAGGTGACTACATTATAAAGGGTGATCGCAGTTAAATGGGTAAAATTTGGCAGGACCGGAAAAAGTCTGAGTATTTCGGAATGATGGGAAGTATGGTTCTTGTGTGAATTTCTTTTCTGCATTCTTTAATTTCCTTTTCAGTGCTTGTAAGGTTGATTCTAAGATGTGGGTTGAAAATTAGTCACAGTTAATAATTCGGCGAAGTGATTGTTCTCGCTAAACGATTCGGCGGTTCGCCTACTTACCTTAGAACGCCCTTCATTCTGATCCATAGTGCTGATAGATCTGTAACTTTCGGCGGACACATCTGTGGTTTCCGAAGGTAGTCGCCGACTCACTATATAGACTTTTTCATTACTTATTTATCCAAATTTCAAGCTAACCCCTTCGGCGAGTTCGACCTAGCACCCTAAAGAGATTTGGCGATTCGCCGACTGATCGGCGAACCTTCCAGCTTCAGATTTTCTGTGTTTTAGTGTGATTGTTCTTCTGACAAATCACAAACTTTTGCAGATATGGTACGCATAAACCTAATTACACCACCTTAGAAAAAGGCAAGGGAAATTACAATTAATTAAGGAGGACCACGACCTTCACAGAAAAAGAAAGCAAGATCTCCCACCGGGAAATAAAGGCAAACGAAAAAAAGATCATTGCTAGAAAGGGCTCAAATGTTGAACCAGATGTTTCTGAGCCGGAGGATGAGAAACCTTTGATAAATCAAAGGTAGGAACTGAGGGCTTGAAATTAGCCCACAGATACCGAAACCCCTTCAGCTGCCACTCCCCCGACTACCGAATCAGTGCCAACTCCAGCACCACCTCCAGTGGCTCCTGCACTCACTGTAGCTCCACCTCCACCCAGGTTGCTGAAAAAACTAAAAGGCGATGATTTACGAACCATTCTAGAAAAAAAGTTACTATTTATAGAAGGTTTGGAAGGTAAGCATGTTAAGGTGCTTGACACTCTCGGATATCATGAGTTCGAAAAGTTCACAAGGCCACGGGGACCTTACATTCCCTCCTGGGTCCAGGAATTCTACTTAGCCTATGGGGAGTTGGTCCCGAAAAATAATAAAAAGGCTACTGAGTTCCGACGAGTGAAGTCGGTCATGCTTAGAGGCAAAGAGGTGGAGTGTCACAGCGAGCATATTAATGATGTATTAGGTCGATCGCTGCACTCGGTACTACCCTACCAGGGTTTGCCTATTGTTCCATCCTTAGATGATCTGAAGGGTCGGTTAGCTCCGATGATTTCTGACATCACCCCGAGGTGGTTGGATGCGGGAGCTCCTATTAAGAAGAAGGATATGAACATCGCCTCCCGTTACTGGTTTGCCTTCATCAGCAGCACTATCATACCATCTCGGAACGAGTCCACTATGCGTCATCCTACGACGGCTTGCCTTGCTTCTATCATGGCCAGGAGGCAGATCGACCTGGGAGTGTTGGTTTCACATGAGATGGCTTTGAGAGCCAAACAGACACTGACATCCATGCCATTTCCTGTTAAGATTACTAAGTTATGTCAGCGTGCTGGAGTACCCCGAGAGCCTGCTAGCGATATAAAAGTAACTCCATCTTCCTCCACTAATATCCGGTGTATAGAGTCATAATTTACACGAGAGAAAGATGACAGGAGAAGAGTAGCCCCAGCAGATACTTCTCCAGAGGTCAATGTTGACTCATTATCAGCAGAGACACCTTCGTGCACCCCGGCCTCTGATCCCCCATGTATACCATCTCCTTCTTCTTCTTCCTCACAGGTTCCAGTTGCTTCCTCATCCTCCCAGCCTACTAGAATCACTCAGGCCATGACCCTTAAGATGGGGCAATTAGCCTATTCAGCTAGTGTGAGAGCTACCAGACTAGAAAGGTCTGTTCCAGATATGATTGATAGGGCCATACTAGCATCACTTACTCCCATTCAGACTTATGTTGATGCCTTGACAGTAAGAGTAATGGCTTGTGAGAGAAGACAGCAGGAAACCTCTAAGGTGACGGCCCTAAAAGCTGAGATTGCAAGTTTGAGGAAGGACATAGATTACCTTAAGTCTACCGACTTCACTTCACTCATAGAGAGAGCAGATGTTAAGGATATTTGTGTGACCACCGTAGATGTGCATGGGGTAGGTGCAACACAGGCAGAATCAGATGCAGAAACCAACGAGGAGTTGATAGCATCACAGGTTCAAGAGATAAGAGAGAGCCAAGATAAGAGCATATTCAGAGATCTGCCAAATCTAGTAGAGATAGTTACGTCCACAGCAGCCCCAAGTGGATCTGGCACTACTTTTCCATCTGAGACTACTCCGGGCATTGATGCCCCAGCAGGTAGAGAGATTGCGTAGCCAGGACCTTTCTCTACCCTCATTTCTATCTTGCTTACATCTACTTTTGGATTCGTATTACTTGCATTTGAGGACAAATGATTTTATTTGTGGTGGGGTGAGGCACACACCTTGGGTGTTGGTGTTTTTGTCGCTTAGTATATTTTGGGGTTGTTCTGTTTATAACTGTTTTTACACTGTTTTTGTGGATGTTTGAGCTCATGGCTCGTCTTTTGTCTTTTGTTTTAATTGCAAATGATTTTGACCCCGAACATTTTTATCACCCTTCGTGAGTAGAATTTGGTTGTTCTTTTGCAAAAATTTGAGTGTCGATTTCGATCAATACCGATGACTTGAATAGTGCTCTAGATCGAAAGAACATGAATGTACGGCTACGATGAGGCCAAATGAAGTTGCATAGACAATATGTGAACTGTTTGCATCTCATTGTTATTGGCCATTTATCGAATTGATTCTCTTGTAATGACCGTTGCGCACTAGCGAAAGTGTGTAGTCTTGTTTGACTTAAGTATCGATGCCTTGTGTGATTAGCTTGATTTGAAACTTGCATGAATAAACCTAGAATTTGCCCTATTATTCTGATTGATTTAGAAAGGTGTATTCTTGTAATGATCTTAGGCAACTTTAAAGAGTGTGAGCCAAATTTGACATATGTCTTTTTTGTGGCCTACCGGTGAGCGTGTCAAACTCTTTTGAACACCCTTTGAGCCCTACCTTTCCTTGGAAAAACCTTGATGAACCCTAGACCTTACTTGACCCATTACCTATAATCCTCTAAATTTGTGGTTTAAGCGAATAGCCAACTTAGGCCAAAAGCCTAAGTTAGGCGTTTGGTGAAAAGGAAAAGGAGAAGTCAAGAAGTGCAAGAAAAGTCCACCTTAACCCATGGTGTTGCATAAAAATGGAACCCCTTCAATTCAAAAAAAATGTGGAATAAAGTACAAAGGAAATCGGGTTTCCAAGCTATCCATGAAGGTGAATAAAAAGGTGACTTAGAAGAACTAGAAAAAGAATTGATAATGGAAAAGAAGGGAATGCCTTGAGAATACCGTAACTCATGAGGAAAAAGTCATTAGGCCTAAATGACCATACCTTTTCACTCAACCCCATTACAAGCCTTAGAAAGACCTTTTTAATCTTGACTAGGCCGAATCAAATGTAGATTGGAAAATAAGGGCAAACCTATGGGTGAAAACATATATTGTGTTCCTCTTTTTGAGTGTGAGCGTCGCTTCAGATTCTGGATCTTGAATTGATTAGCCTCTGTGTGTGGATATGGAATCATTATTTATATGAGGGCATTTAGATATTTTTTGTTGAGCTTGAACTTGCACAAGTAGCAAGTATTGCGAGCATGAGAATCTTTGGTAATGGTGTGTCACAACTTGAATCTTTGAGTACACAATTGATCCTTGCAAAAGTAAATTGAGTCTTGTTGTATGCATTCATGATTGAGTCTTATGTAGCACTTTGAGACACCCATTTTGAACGGCTCAACTTAAGTTTGCTTGAGGACAAGCAAAAGTTTAAGTTGGGGGTGTTGATGAGTCCACAAATTGGACTCATTTAAGGCTTTATTTTGATAGAACTGGTGTCCTCGAATGCTTTTTTTTTTCAATATCTGATGAAAACTCTTAAGTTTCAGGTATTTAAAGTTTTAGTGGACGCATGGACACTTAGGCACAAAAAGGAACAGAAAGGCTGAAAAGAACGAAGAAGCTGAAGCCTAAGCATCGCCAAACACCTTTGGCAATTCGCCGAAAGGACAGACTCCGCCCTTTCTTCCAGTATGCGATGCCCTAAAAGAAGAGGATCAAAAAGGTGAGGCAGTTCCGTGAAGCAGTACTATACCTCCCAATGGTGAAGAACGTGAAGATGCTGAAGGAAAGCACTAAACGGCGATGAGACAGAAGAAGGGCGAGTCGCCGAGTCATTCAGCGGACTCGACTAACCTCGTCAATCTATCCGCCAGCACTAATTTTTGATGGTTATAAATACTAAACTTCTTATTATTTTTTAGAAGTTCTGAACCATTATTATTATTTTCAGAATAGAATAGTACATTTTTAGATACTATCTCTCAAGTTTGGAAAAGGTTTTGTGGGAGACTTGAAAAGAGAAGGATTTCATCTTCACCAAGCTGGAAGTGGGTCTTCTACATTCTTCTTCCCTTGCTTAAATCAAGGTTTAATTGCTTATACCCATTTCATTTTAGTATCATTTTAGACGTATTTTGTTATTTCTTGATGTGTGGCTAAAAAACCCCATTCTTGGGGTGTGATTTAGCAAATATGTGTTTATATTGTTGTTAGGTCTTTCTTGCTGATAGGGTAGATGGATTTTAATAGTGATTTCACCGAGTGGTTGTGGTTTAATTTAATGTGTTTGTAGTTGCAAATACAAAATCGCCCATGAGTTTTCGTCTTGCCCGAGAGATACGTCGCGAAACCAAGACCACTAGACAGATGGCCTAAGAGTGGGTCAACATGAGGTTCTGCCCGAGAGGGCGAGCCCTAGTCCCATATCCTATCACTCAGCTCAAGAGAATGAGTGGGGTAAGGCATAGGTTGGTCATTATGCGGCAAATGGGTGTCCGAGAGGAAACCCATTTGAAACGGGGTAAGTTGCCCGAGAGGGAACTTATTTCCATCTAAAGCTTAGCCTAATCACTATTATCTTGCACATTTCCTATTGAAAGCACGTACCCAACGATTTATCTCAACTTGTATTGCGGTCACACCCCAAGAACATTTCCCCATACTTGATTTTCTTGTTTATTTTTTCTATTTTTTCAAAATGTGACAAAATACCCATTTGATATTTGACACTTTTATGTCACCCCTTTAATTTACTATGTTTTAGTTTGCAAATCTCTTTAGCTACGACTAATTTGAGCTAAATTTTATTTTTCTATAAATTCTCAAAACCACTTCCTTGGGTCACGACCCTAACCTTTAGTTGGGTTACAATACTTTCGACGAACGTAGACACTCGAACCGTAGGTTAGTGTCGTTGGTCACGATATGCATCAAAATGGCGCCGTTGCCAGAGAGTGGTGTTATTTGAGAATTTTTAGATTAGTAGTATTTTCGTTCTTCTTAGTTGTAATTTACTAACTTTATGTTTACTTTTGATTTTAGTTGTGTCGTCCATTTAGATATGCATGGCTGAGCAGAGTAGTGGCAAATTAGTCGAAATAAGCCAAGGAGTCCAAAAGGACCTCATGCTGACCGACTTGGCATCTCAGCTAAACGACTTGGCCACCAAAATCTCAGAGGTGGAATTCCAATACAATAGCAGGGGGAGGTACACACTCCCTCATGAGCAGAGGAAGTCTAGAAATGGGGAGAAAAATCGTGTCGAGGACACACTTCAAATCATTCTCCAAAAGATCACCGATCAAGATTGGGTGTTGGAAGAAATGAAGGAGAATGTTGAAGTGTTAAATCAAGTGATTGGATCTCACTCTAGATCAATCCAGCTAATCAGGTCATTCCTGAGTTTTGCAGTACCTCATCTCCACCCAAATGACATATTGGGGTCACCTAGTGAGTTGGGGGTAACCCATATAATGGAGAATAAGACAGAACGTACGCCGTGCCACGACGTAAAATAAGGCGCTTCTTGGGAGGCATCCCAAGGTTTTACTGATTTTAATTATTCTGTTCGAATAATGGTGTGCTGATTTTGTAGGGTATAATGAGAAAGGTGTTGAGAAGTGCAAGTTGGCGAGCCAAGGACCCAATGGGCGAGTAGCCGAATCTATCGGCGACTACAACTTAATCTATCGTTGGGTCCCCAAAATAAGGGATGTCCTATAAAACTCGGCGAGGTAAGTATGTGTTCGGCGCATCGCCGATTTTATCGACGATAAGACTAACGTCGCAGAATGAAAGAGAACTGAACGGTTATATAAAGACAGAACGTCAAAATGTTTAAATCTCTCACTTTCCCTCATCTCAAAATCTCACCAAAGGTACTTTTTCTTAGATTTTTTCCTTTCCATTAGTATTTCAATTGGTAAATAGTACTTGAGGTTGGATCTCTTTGCTGCCTAGCATTTCAAAAAGCAATATGATCGACATTAAAGGTTAGCCCATAAAACCCCGAATTTATCTTAAAAGTTTTTGCACTCTTTTGCAATTGTAGTATCAGGATGACGTGTGCTGGGCCTATCTGATAGAATAAGTTGATATGCTATGTTTAATCTGAACTTAGTTGCCTCAAATATTTTCATAGTCGAATTCCTTGTTGTTTGTGCTTTAATTTGATTGCGATGGAAATTGGTCCTGCTCGATTGTCATTGCATTAGTTGGGTAACACCTAAAGAGCCCACATTTGTGCTAAATAACAATGTTGCTCAATGAAGGAATGGGTGACGACATTCTAAAGGGTGATCGTAGTTAAATGGGTAAAATTTGGCAGGACCGGAAGAAGTCTGAGTATTTCGAAATGATGGGAAGTATGGGTCTTGTGTGAATTTCTTGTCTGCATGCTTTAATTACCTTTTCAGTGTTGGAGAGGTTGATTCTAAGATGTAGGTTGTAAAATAGGCACAGTGAATAATTCGGCGAACTAGGTTGTTCTCGCTAAACGATTCGGCGGTTCGCCTACTTACCTTAGAACGCCCTTCATTCTTGTCCATAGTGCTACTAGATCTGTAACTTTCGGCGGACACATCCGTGGTCGCTAACGGTAGTCGGCGACTCGCTATATAGACTTTTTCATTACTTATTTATCCAGATTTCAAGCTAACCCCTTCGGCGAGTTCGACCTAGCACCCTAAAGAGATTTGGCGATTCGTCGACTGATCGGTGAACCTTTCGGCTTCAGATTTTCTGTGTTTTCGTGTGATTGTTCTTCTGACTAATCACAAACTTTTGCAGATATGGTACGCATAAACCTAATTACACCACCTTAGAAAAAGGCAATGGGAATTACAATTAATTAAGGAGGATCACGACCTTCACAGAAAAAGAAAGCAAGATCTCCCACCGGGAAATAAAGGTAAACGAAAAAAAGCACATTGCTAGAAGGGGCTCAAATGTTGAACCAGATGTTTCTGAGTCGGAGGAGGAGAAACCTTTGATAAATCAAAGGTAAGAACTGAGGTGTAGAAATTAGCCCACAGCTACCGAAACCCCTTCAGCTGCCACTCCCCCGACTACCGAATCAGTGCCAACTCCAGCACCACCTCCAGTGGCTCCTGAACTCACTGTAGCTCCACTTCCACCCAGGTTGCTGAAAAGACTAAAAGGCGATGATTTACGAACCATTCTAGAAGAAAAGTAACTATTTGTAGAAGGTTTGGAAGGTAAGCACGTTGAGGTGCTTGACACTCTCGGATATCATGAGTTCGAAAAGTTTACAAGGCCATGGGGACCTTACATTCCTTCCTGGGTCCAGGAATTCTACTTAGACTATGAGGAGTTGGTCCCGAAAAATAATAAAAAGGCTAGTGAGTTCCGACCAGTGAAGTCGGTCATGCTTAGAGGCAAAGTGGTGGAGTGTCACAGCGAGCATATTAATGATGTATTAGGTCGACCGCTGCACTCGGTACTACCCTACCAGGGTTTGCGTATTGTTCCATCCTTAGATGATCTGAAGGGTCGGTTAGCTCCGATGATTTCTGACATCACCCCGAGGTGGTTGGATGCGGGAGCTCCTATTGAGAAGAGGGATCTGAACATCGCCTCCCGGTACTAGTTTGCCTTCATCATCAGCACTATCATGCCATCCCGGAACGAGTCCATTATTAGTCATCCTAAGACGGCTTGCCTTGCTTCTATAATGGCCAAGAGGCGGATTGACCTGGGACTTTTGGTTTCACAAGGGATGGCTTTGAGAGCCAAACAGACACTGACATCCCTGCCATTTCCTGTTCTGACTACTGAGTTATGTCGGCGTGCTGGAGTACCCCGAGAGCCTGCTAGCGATTTAAAAGTAACTCCATCTTCCTCCACTAATATCCGGTGTATAGAGTAAGAATTTACACGAGAGGAAGAAGATAGGAGAAGAGTAGCCCCAGCAGATACTTCTCCAGAGTTCAATGTTGACTCATTATCAGCAGAGACACCTTCATGCACCCCGGCCTCTGATCCCCCAGGTATACCATCTCCGTCTGCTTCTTCCTCACAGGCTCTAGGTGCTTCCTCATCCTCCCAGCCTGCAAGAATCACTCAGGCCATGATCCTTAAGATGGGGCAGTTGGCCTATTCAGTTGGTGTGAGATCTACCAGACTAGAAAGCTCTGTTCCAGAGATGATTGATAGGGCCATACTAGCATCACTTACTCCCATTCAGACTTTTGTTGATGCCTTGATAGTGAGAGTTATGGCTTTTGAGAGCAGACAGCAGGAAACCTCTGAGGTGACGGCCCTAAAAGTCGAGATTGCAAGTTTGAGGAAGGACATAGATTACCTTAAGTCTACCGACTTAACTTCACTCATAGATAGAGCAAATGTTAATGATATTTGTGTGACCACCGGAGATATGCAAGGGGTAGGTGCAACACAGGCAGAGTCAGATGCAGAAACCAACGAGGAGTTGATAGCAGCACAGGTTGAGGAGATAAGATAGAGCCAAGATGAGAGCATATTCAGAGATCTGCCAAATCTAGTAGAGACGGTTTCGATCAATACCGATGACTTGAATAGTGCTCTCAATCGAACGAACATGAATGTATGACTACGATGAGGCCAAGTGAAGTTGCATAGACAATATGTGAACTGTTTGCATCTCATTGTGATTGGCCATTTATCGAATTGATTTTTTTGTAATGACTGTTGCAAAATAGCGAAAGTGTGTAGTCTTGTTTGACTTAAGTATCGTTGCCTTGTGTGATTAGCTTGATTTGAAACTTGCATTAATAAACCTAGAATTTGTCCTATTATTCTGATTGATTTAGAAAGGTGTATTCTTGAATTGATCTTAGGCAACTTTAAAGAGTGTGAGCCAAATTTGACATATACCTCTTTTCTGGCCTACCCGTGATCGTGTCAAACTCTTTTGAACACCCTTTGAGCCATATCTTTCCTTGGAAAAACCTTGATGAACCCTAGACCTTACTTGACCCATTACGTATAATCCTCTAGATTTTTGGTTTAAGCGAATAGCCAACTTAGACCAAAAGCCTAAGTTAGGGGTGTGGTGAAAAAGGAAAAGGAGAAGTTAAGAAGTTCAAGAAAAGTCCACCTTAACCCAAGGTGTTGCATAAAAATGGAACCCCTTCAATTCAAAAAATATGTGGAATAAAGTACAAAGGAAATCGGGTTTCCAAGCTATCCATGAAGGTGAATAAAAAGGTGACTTAGAAGAACTAGAAAAAGAATTGATAAAGGAAAAGAAGGGAATGCCTTGAGAATACCGTAACTCATGAGGAAAAAGTCATTAGGCCTAAATGACCATACCTTTTCACTCAACCCCATTACAAGCCTTAGAAAGACCTTTTCGATCTTGAGTAAGCCAAATCAAAAGTTGAATGGAAAATAAGGGCAAACCTATGGGTGAAAACATACATTATGTTCCTCTTTTTGAGTGTGAGCGTTGCTTCTGATTCTGGATCTTGAATTGATGAACCTCTGTGTGTGGATATGGAATCATTATTTATATGAGGGCATTTAGATACTTTTTGTTGAGCTTGAACCTGCACAATTAGCAAGTATTGCGAGCATGAGAATCTTTGGTAATGGTGTGTCACAACTTGAATCTTTGAGTACACAATTGATCCTTGCAAAAGTAAATTGAGTCTTGTTGTATGCATTCATGATTGAGTTTTTTGTAGCACTTTGAAACACCCATTTTGAACGGCTCAACTTAAGTTTGCTGGAGGACAAGCATAAGTTTAAGTTGGGGGTGTTGATGAGTCCACAAATTGGACTCATTTAAGGCTTTATTTTGATAGAACTAGTGTCCTCGAATGTTTTTTTTTTTTCAATATCTGATGAAAACTCTTAAGTTTCAAGTATTTAAAGTTTTAGTGGACGCATGGACACTTAGGCACAAAAAGGAACAGAAAGGCTGAAAAGAACGAGGAAGTTGAAGCCTAAGCATCGCCAAGCACCTTTGGCGATTCGCCGAAACTCCGCCCTTTCATCCAGTATGCGAAGCCCTGAAGGAAGAGGATCAAAAAGGCGAGGAAAGGAACAGTCGACGCTTCACCGAATAGTTTCACGAAGCATTACTATACCGTCCAATGGTCCAGAATGTAAACATGTTGAAGGCAGGCACAAAACGGTGATGAGACCGAAGAAGGGCGAGTCGCCGAGTCATTCGGCGAACTCAACTAATCGCGCCGAACTATCTGCGAACTCAACTAATCGCGCCGAACTATCTGCCGGCACTAATTTCTGATAGCAATAAATACTAAACTTCTTATTAATTTTTAGAAGTTCTGAACCATTATTATTATTTTCTGAATAGAATAGTACGTTTTTAGATATTTTCTCTCAAGGTTGGAGAGGGTTTTGTGGGAGACTTGAAGAGAGAAGGATTTTATCTTCCCCAAGTTGGAAATGGGTCTTCTCCATTCTTCTTCCCATGCTTAAATCAAGGTTTAATTTCTTATACCCATTTGATTTTAGTATCATTTTAGGTGTATTTTGTTATTTCTTGATGTGTGGCTAAAAACCCCATTATTGGGGTGTGATTAAGCAAATATGTGTTGATATTGTTGTTGGGTCTTGCTTGCTGATAGGGTAGATGTATTTTAATGGTGATTTCACCTAGTGGTTGTGGTTTAATCTAATGGGTTTGTAGTTGCAAATACAAAACCACCCATGTGTTTTCGGCTTGACCGAGAGAGAGGCCGCGAAACCAATACCACTAAACCGATGGCCTAAGGAGTGGGTTGACATGAGGTTCAGCCCAAAAGGGTGAGCCCTAGTTTCATATCCTAACACTCAGCTCGAGAGAGTGAGTGGGGTAAGGCGTAGGCTGGTCTTCATGCGGCAAATGGGTGTCCGAGAGGAACCCATTTGAAACGGGGTAAGTTGTTTGATAGGGAACTTATTTCCATCTAAAGCTTTGCCTAGTCACTATTATCTTGCAAATTTCCTATTGAAAGCATGTACCCAACGATTTATCTCAACTTGTATTGCGGTCACACCCCAAGAACATTTCCCCATACTTGATTTTCTTGTTAATTTTTGCTATTTTTACTACTTGTGACAAAACCCCCATTTGATATTTGACACTTTTGTGTCATCCCCTTTAATTTACTATGTTTTTGTTCGTAAATCTCTTTAGCTACGAATAATTTGAGCTAAATTTTATTTTTCTATAAATTCTCCAAACCACTCCCTTGGGACACGACCACAACTTTTAGTTAGGTTACTATACTATCGACGATCGTAGACACTCGAACCGTAGGTTAGTGTCATTGGTCATGATAAGCATCAGTAAGCAAGTTGCCTCTAGTGGTGGGGATGTTGAGCCTCAAAAGAAGAATAGGTTTTATGATGTCCAATCTAGAGAAGATCAAGAGTGATCTCCTCATGTCCCTTCTTGTATGTGTTTTCTTTTATGCTTTAGTAAATTTCCGAATTTCTTGTCTTTTATCACTTGTTATGTTGGACTTGAAGTTATCTTTGGTAACAATGATGAGCATATGTAGGCTTACTCCCAAGGGGGAGATAGTGTACCTACCTAATAAGGTTATTATGTGATTTTGTGTTGCCATGATTTCCTTATTTGTATGTTCATGAAGATATGTAGGTTTATTTAGAAATGATCTAATTGCATTGTGTTGCCTCATGTTGTAGCATCTTTGAGTCAAGTTGCATATAGGATCCATGAATGTGTGTTGAGCATGTTTTAGCTAGGAAATGTTAGTTCCTCCTTGAGAATGAATATGTAACGACTCGGAAAAATGATAGGTTAAGCAAGAGCCTATGACTTTGTGTTGACTTTATAATGAGGTTCTATGAGGGGTTTTTTTTGTAATGTCGTTTTAATTGTGTAACATCCAACGATTTAAAATGAATATGAAGAAGCTTGAAATTGGAAGTAGTCACTTTTGGAAAAAAAGTTCAGAATCTGGAAATTGGTTAAGTGTGGGAAATCAGTGAGTTTTTGGCCAACTTTGAGCAATCATAACTCCTAGCTCATGATGATCCAGGAGTAGTTCCAGTTATGTTTGGAAAGCCCTTGGAACGATCTTTCCAATGCCACCGAGTTTGCTTGATTCCGAGTTCGTATGAGCGAGTTATGCCCTTTGAAAGTTGGGCAGTTGGCAAGGAGTCCGTCCGGAAATTTAAGGGGCATTTTCGTAAATATTAATTTTAGTTAAATTAAAAAGTGGGTATATTTTATATTATTTCTAATTT